>JAPSGF010000013.1:7725600-7748588 GCA_035772895.1 Perdix hodgsoniae
GGGGGGGGGGGGGGGGGGGGGGGAGTTGGGAAAGGATTTAATGATTTAATGTTACTAAGCAACAAATTTCCCTGAAAAAAATATAGAGGAAGTAGAAAGATTAATGCCCTGTTACTTGCTTTAAAGCACATCCAAGCTGTTTCAGTCCAAACAGAAATAGCATACCTTGGAAACTTAATGATCCATTCACTTATTCTTCTGTAGCCAATAAAACAGCAGTGCACATTCAGCTTAGCCTCTGTCACTGAGTCATTGGCGACTTTTGCTTTAGCAGAGGGAGTTTGACTACTGTTGGTGCAGAGGTTAGGGAGTAGCTGCTGGCTAATATCAAGAAACTCCCAGAATATCTCTAACATGGATTCGTAGTGGGGTTTTAATGATATGCAACACAAAAGCTGACATTTCCATGTACATTTGGTACGTATGGCTTTCATTTAATCTGAGACAATCCATTTCCTTATCATTACAAGAAACAATAAAAAGAGCAGCTGAAGACCAAAAGACGTGGAACTTGGTACTCTCAAATGAACACATACCATATGTGTACTCTGTATACCAAACTGAATTTAATTCTGAAACACAACCCATTTTTTTTTCATAAGCCCACATTCCCGATTTATATAAATTTTTGCTTCTCTGCGATACTTCTGTTCTTAACTACGTGGCATTGTATTCTTCTGAAGTTAAAATGTAAAACCATAGCAGAAACAAGTTTTCCAATGTGTTATCAAATATCTCAAATCTAACACGTGCACTGCCTTATCCCATCTTCTCTTACACGAACATTATTGTTGCACAGGTCTTTATTCACAAATAGCAGCATATTTTCCAATAGCTCTACAACAAGCAGTTTATGACACATCAAAACATTATCTACTGTCCAATATTTTTAACAGAACTGGTTCAGAATAGATGGGCTGCCTGGTACCTACAGATACAGATCTACAGATCTGCTGAAGCATAGAGAGTTTGCCAGGACCAACATCAAACATGAACCTCAGCCCACAGATACATGGAATGGCCTAGTCCCAGCACAGTGACCAACTTTCCTCTAATCAGATCAATCTGGTTTATTGCATGGTATGCTCAAAATGCATTGCAGATCTAAGATAAATGTGTAAATTCAGAAGAACATTTGTGCCTCAGTTTTTGGTAGAGCCACAGGTTCACGTCCCAGCAGAAATTTCTATAGTTGTTCATTGGGTGTTCAGCTTGTGGCTAAATACCACATATCTCAGAATGAAAAAAAAAAAAAAGCAGTGATTCAGATCCAGAATGGTAGTGCAAATATGTCAGATCCTGTTAGCTACAACATCAGTATATCTCAACGTTGGTATAGCCCAAGTTTCCTCTAGCTCAATTTTGATGGCTTTCTCTATAAACTGTAGATATCATCTGGTTTACACTTGGCTGAGAAGGCCACTCCTCATACCTCTCAGTCAGAACAGAAGGCAAATAAGTCAGTGTTTCCTATTCTTTTTTGGGGAGAGAAATAATCTCTGCAAAGAGTGAAAAAAAAAATCAATGAAAGTCAGTACGGAAGTTCTGCAGCAACAGGTTTTCCATCCTAGTGAATAGTCAGTCATAAGGACTTTCTCTTCTTTAAATAAAAAAGCTGTTGAACTTTCAGCAGCCAAACTCAAAGTTAATGTGTAAAATGACCTGTAAGATTTCCACAGACAGTGGGCAGGACCCTCACAGAGCAACGCTTCTCCTTGCCAGAACAACCAAGCTGAACTGAAGTAGGACGCAGAGAACATAAAAGGACAGAAATTAAACAGAGGTGTTCAGCTTCCTACTTTTCATCTCTACAGGAAGGTCTAAGAAGCTAAAGCAGTGCTGAAACTGCATTTGTAACACAAGCAACCTGGACAAATAAGACAAAAGACTGAGTTTTGATACGTGAATCTGTGGGATTTCAGAATGAATTGACAGCATGGTAAAGCCAGGTTAAAAAAAAATGGAGAGAAAGAAGCTTCAATTAAATCAGTTTTCTTGGAGTGCTAGCAATTCCAATTTGTGTAAAGACTATGCACTTTATCAAAGACCTACGGCACAGCTGGATAGCACCATCATGGAAATGCAAGATCACAATTACATATCTTAATATACACTCACTGTCCAGAGATACTATTCTAATCTCAAAACCACACTTTTCTAATATATAATTTAAGCAATTTGTTTTTATGATAGAGAGGTTGGAGCTGGATGATCTTTGAGGTCCGTCCCAAGCCATTCTGTGATGCTGATTTGCAATTTAAGGCATCTGTCCCAAGAAAGAATAAAACAAAGGATGAAATACTAGAATACAAAATTTTATTTTATTCTCAGCTTTGCCTCCAAGGGTGCTCAGCACATTTCAACATTTTTCCACGTCCTAAGCAATTGGTTTAATACTTAATATCAGATAAACATTAAGAAACAATTTCTGACCAAGGCAAACACAGTCTTTAATTACCAATTAACTGTCTGCTAAATTATATCACAATCAAAGTCATAGTTTTCCCCTTTTATTTCTGCTTTATTTAATGGCCTCTTTAGGATGTCAGAAACAAAAGTGTCATGCAGACAAAGATAGAACTTCTATTTAAATGAGCTAGGAATGTTTATACACATCGTGTACACTCAAACAAACGTGTAGCACATCTATAATGTGCTCATTGTTCCTAAACATAGGATTTGTTTTTGTACTTTGACAGATCAGATTGTTCTCTTTTTTAATGCTCCACTAAATCTGTTCACACTTTCAGCTTTTGTGATGCTGTAATTTAAAGGCCATGTTATAATTGTTCCGAAGAGGGCATGCTGAAAAGAGAAAGAAGCAGAAATGTGCAGGAAAACCCTATCTAATGCCACCAGCATGAGATGGTCTTTGAAGCCTCAGCGTGTTGGAGAGCGGAACCCCATGGCTGCTGGGGCTGACCTCCTGAGAGGCCACCAGTGGGGTGGGACTGTTGCCAAGTTGGTCTTCGTCACGCAAGAGCTTGCTCCCATTTGAAGTAATTTGCTGTTCTAGTACCTACTGAGCTCTCATTCCATTTTTTTGTTTGCATAAGGGACCCATGAGTCCCAAATAAACTGGCAGTGAATAGCAACAAACACAAAAATGCTTTTTTTTTTCCTCTCCTAAAAGAAACGTAGGATTGTAAAAAGCTGCACTTCTCAAATTTTCTGACTTCTGGTTGGAAGATTCCATTATGAAATGAACTCCATTTGTTCAAGGCATTTTTTTATGCTTCTTTGCTTTTTTAGCTGTTGTCTCTGGTTAAGGTCAAACAACCTCCTTCACTTTTTTTTCATTTTATTTTCTTTTTAAATTGAATTATTTTACTGAAGTTTTTCCTAATTATTGTTCCTTTTTTTTACTTGCTTGGGGAAGAATAGTTATTATCACTCAACTTTGTCTTTGAAAATTTGATTTAAATGGTTGACTGAACAAACATGAACTACCTACCACCATGAACACTCAAAATGTATCACAGTAATTCTGAGCTGGTAAATCTGAGCTGCATTCTGAAATTCTGGCTAAAAAAATGCTGGAGAAAATCCCTCCTCTCCCCCATTCAATTAGTGCTTTTTCTTGAAATGTTAAATGGTTAAACAAAAAGGTGGGGAAGAAACAATTATGGATACTCAACAAATCTGTATAGATAGAGAATATCTAAAGCATAGCTGTGATTGAAAATCATGATAAGGCACAGTCATTAATCTTCACAGGCAACATAAAACTTCATATCTCACCAGGACTGAACATTATTGTGGAAATCAGGGAGAGCTGAAATCAACAGAGGCTAAAACGTTCACACACACCAAGAATTTCCTCAAAAACATTTTCAGGCAAATATTTTTTACTCCAGGACATTATCAGGGAGACATCACTACATCTTTAAGCGACTGGAGAAAAAGTACTTGATGAGAGCATGTGTCCTTCCTTCAGTAGAAGATAATTTCCCAGAAATGGCTTTTCCGTGGAATGATTCACATGAATTGCACAAAATTCTGCTCTCACACTATAGTCACATTTACAGATCATTTGACTGAGAAAGTCAGTTTCTAATAATGTAGGTCTGACTTAAAAGCACAGAAACTGTACAGACATCCCAATGGATCCCCATGAGGCATCCGAGCTGCGCTCATCAACAAAGGTCTTCTCACTCAATTGAGGATGGTTGATAATTAGAGTGAACAAGTCTCGTAACACCGAGTTTAGCAGGGAATGAGTTGTCCTCTGGAGTCACGTCTCTACTGAACACATCAAGGGTACCCAGTTTATAGGCAAACTTGAGTGAAATGGAAAACCTACTGGTGCTGGCCCATGCGTGCTCATAGAGTGATTGCTCCATGAGGCAGTGCCTGCTGCACTTGTACAAAAACCTGCTGAGATGCTGGCACTTTCTTCTCACATATTTTTGTCCTGACAGTTCTTTCTGCACAGATCAACCAGTCCTGCAGGAATTTTCTGCGGCGCTGGAAAGCTACTTTGCTGCAATCACATTTGTCCTTTTGTTCCATGGGCTCACTTGGCACAGAGTACCCAGTTCCTGCGCCGATCTGATTAGATCAAATTACATGCTTTTACTACTCCTACAAGCTAATGCAGCAGACCTACAATTAAGTGTGGGATGGTTTAAGGTCTAAATGGAACTAATGTCTGGCCCAAGGAAATGCCCCAGGTTCTTTTTTTTTTTTTTCTTTAAAATTATATTTTTTTAGGCTCTTTTCCAAAAGTTAAGCCCCTGAAACAAGTCATAACAGCAAACCTACTCACCCTATTCATGATTATTGTTGCTCTCAAGCCATTTTTAGTATCTCTGACAAATTACCAAACATACAATATTGCCCTTGTAAGGGAAGAATGAACTGGAAGCAGCAGTATGATGTCATTAAGCCTCGTATAATATCAGCATTTAGAGGAAATACATTTGTTAGTGTGACTATAGACATAAGCTAAACACTGCAGCCTCACTTTTCTTCACCTTGAGAACTCAGTACTAGAAAATGTTAAATTTAAAATTTTAAGAAGAAAAGAAAGAAAAAAAGCAGAAGAAAAAACAACCAACCCTAAAGGCCCCTCCTTCACTGGCAGGAAAGCTAGAAATACCAGAGGTGTTAGAAGCCCTCTGGCACTGCAATTCCTGAAATTATGACAGAGCCTTTTGAATTTGTTCTGGCTAGTTAGTCTGAAAACCTCCTAGAGGGAAACAGATAAATGGATAACAACATGATTATTGCCCACAAGCTCCATATGGAAAAGGAGTGTAATTTCAGTGCACTGATATGATTATATTTAATTTGCCTGCTATAAGTTGCAGCATGCCATGTTACGAGGAGGACTATCAGATAACACTCTGAACAGTGCACACAGAGCTTGGAGCTTTTTGGCACTGGCACTGAAATAAGATTAATGGAAATGTGCTAAGTTTTGCCTTGAAGTAGACTTGCATTGCATCTTATTATTTCAACAGGTATTGTACCCAACACCTTTATTAAGAAATAATAATAATAATTAAGGTTCCAGAGATCTGGCAACAGAGAACTGAGGTCCCTTTTGCCTACACCTTCCTTTCTGATACCTGAACACTATTAACCAAGCACTGTTTTTTCTTCACTTCAGCTTTTAATGGAGCAAGACAGAAACCTTCTATAACCTGCAGGAAGAGCCTGGCAATAACATAGCTCATCTATTGGGCTTTTCAGTCAAATGAATGGCTGCCTTTTCTCATTTGGAATAGGTTCCCAAATAACTCAAGTTACACTCCAGTTGCTTCCTTTTCCCTTTCTCCCTCTTCCTAAAGCTTTGCACACTGTTCTGCATAACTAAGTTAAAATACCTACTCCAATGAAGTTTTGTGTGTTTTGTTTTGCTTTATTTTTGTTGTTTTGTTTTAAATTTATTGGATTAGGAAGTTAGATTTTCCAAGAGAACATCACGTGTTTTTTTCCTCCTTTTATCCATTGTACATCTACATAATAGTAAAGTAAACTTTAGTAACATTTCTCATACACGGTATAAAAGTCCTTACAAATACTTTTCAACTAACAAAAGACTGATTGTTAAAGCCATGAGGAGTTAAATGAGACCTTTGCATCTCTCTCTCTCTTTATTTTTTCTTTTGCCCCGTAGACCTGTCAATATGTAATTATTTTCCATACTGATGAGTTTAAATTGTTGGATCTTTTCCAACCATGTTCAGCCTTCGGATTACATTCTCCTGCTTCTTCATTAGTGACAGAGTTACCCTCAGGTAACTGGCCAGCCCCATCTTTTCCAGTCTTGCTTTTTGTTAACTCCACCCTTGGTAAGATCTGTACCCCTGAGCCATTCCACTGCACAGCAAAATATTTTTATTGTGTAACGCACCTTTCCTTGCATGTTGTGAAGGACTTGGAAACGTCTTATGGTCTGCTCTTGTCTCAAATCTCTTGCAGCAGAAACCAGCAACAAAGCAATAAACTAACTCTCAGTGCACAACACTGGGACAAGAAGCTAGCCATTTTCTTCCCTTGTTCTTGCCAACTCTGAAAGTGGAACGAGCTTAAGTACTCACAAGGTATCAAGGTTATTTTTAATAAAAGTCACTTATCTGAATATGCAGGATGCTTTCAAAACAGAGAGAGAGAGTAAACAAGTGAGGTCTGGTATAAGCTCATTTTTTTAATCTAAACCAGGATACTAGTCTTTTTTTTTACTTTTCCTTCATTCATTCATAGCATATGCTCTTTCACTTCCATTTCCAGACTGTACAAATTTAGAGACAAAAATGTGTTGGTCTGATGGAAGATGTTTGAAATTAAATGTGTCTGGATTTTCCAGAAAGAAATTGCCATGGCATTTTCCCACTAATCCCAATGGTGTGCAAAGCAGGCTGGATTGCTGACACTATCACTATTTCAGCATAGTTCAATGTAGAATCCTTTTTTCTCATTTCTTTGATCTTGGATTTTTTTTTTCCTCTTTACTATATGCTGCTGAAAGAATGTGAGACAAACAACTCAGCAAAAATTCAGGGAACTCTTTTTCCCTCTTCATTCCTTCAAACTAATAAAATTCTAGTGTTTGCAGTCTTTTTCCTATCTGTTCTTTTGCAGATCTGAACTCTTCTGTAGGGCTGTTGTCTGAGTCATCATCAGTGAGAGGAAGCCAGATGATGGACTGACCTCTGGTCTGACTCTCTTTCACCTTTCGTAGGAATTTACACAGGCTTCCTGACTCACATCTTCACAAAATACTTTGCACCAAGAAATTTTACCTCTGCATTTCCTATTAATTCTGTTCAGACCTCCCTAATTTCAGAGGATGCACAGTTCTGTGCACATCAAAACTAACATTACATGGCCAAGATTATTCAGCCTTGTCCCTGCAGAGCATATCACTCATCTTTGGGGAAAAAAACAGCACTTATCTCTGTCCAAATAAATGATCACTAGAAAAATAAATTTGAACTGTAAACAGATTGTTGGACTGGGGTGTGCATGTGGGACCTGAAAGCCATCTGTTGAAGTCTGGTCTTCTTTGTTTGATTTCTCCTGGTCTATTAAAACACAGTTGACTGTGGTAGCAGAGTAGTTCCAAAATACTTAAGAAAAATGCTATTTACCTCAAGAAATCATCTTGGAAGAAATAAATTAATGGATTGAATAGCACAAATCAGGAAAAAAAAAAAAAAAAACCACAGAACACATTAATATGGAAAATACTGAAGCTTGGTCTCTTGGAATTGTTTCTGAAAATAAAATAAGGGCAATGTTATCCCCAACAGTTCTTTCTAATACAGAGATACGTTGCTGTCCATAAGGAGCCATGCTGTACTACACTGTCATCTCTTAGTCAACATCTGTGTCACCACCACCTGATCTTGGCCAGTATTTTACTGCTGCTTTGCTCTCTGACAAAAGACAACTCTTAAAATTCTCCCATCAAGAAGTGGGAGGAAAGAAATCAAAGCCAGACCCCAATGTTGGGCAGCCAACTGGTGTAAGCTGACTTACAGAGCAAAGGAAAAGCACTCTCGTGCCGTACAATCACAGTACTGATCTGCTTCCCACTGTCCACCACAGCACAGCTCAAACACTGACCCCTAGCACAAGGCAACAAGCAAGAAGAAAGGAAGGAGATTGCCAGAACAGAAAATTTAAGGCAATTAAGCTGAATGGAAGTTGGAAAGACAAAAATCTACCCTTCCCCCAGGCTGGGTGAAATATGGAAGATCTCAAGTAGAGATATCTTCTCTACTTTGATTTATAAAGCAGAGAATTCCAGCTAACTGTATTGTTTTGTGTAGTTGGTGATGTTGTATGTCAGCAGTACTTGTCAAAAGAAGTTTAATTTCATTCATTTTTCCAGTGTGCTTTCTTTCTTTTGCACAACAGATATTGGTGATGTGATTTGGTTCCTTTCAAATCTTTCTGGACTTCGTATCTTCTGGTTTACAAATACCTGAATTTGTCCAGGCTCTTGCATGCCTACAACTGTCACACAGAAGTACATATCTTGCTCTTCATTTATCACTATATTTGATTAGCCTTACAAGAAAAGACACAATGTACATTCAAAGAGAGATGGTTGGAGTCTATCGCTTGTTTTGTTTTCTTTGGCACCAGTGTGTCTGTGTTTAGCTGTATGTCCTCTTGCCAGATCTGGGACATTTGGAGTTATAACATTAACATCACAGGAGACAGAGCAGAATGTATTAGTAAGGATAATCATCCAGCATTCTTGCACATCATATAAACAAAACAAAACCAAAACTTTTAAAGATAAAGAAAGAGAGAGTTCTACAGAGCAGCTGAAAAAAGGCACTGAAATAAACGCAAACAATTGGAAATCTAGTGGCAGAAAAGCAGAAACAGAGACTGGCTGCAGTGTGCCATCAACACCATGTAAGCAAACAATTCATCTAACAGCCTGACCAACAAAGAAGTATGATCATTTATTATTTCCTAAGGAAAGAGTCTATTTAGGAACAAGCTTCCCCATTTATCTGAGCAACAGAACTGTGGCTAGTCAAGAATTTTCTGGCAAAAAGCATATAATTGCAAAATTATTATTATTTTTTTTCTCTTGAAATTTACATTAAATCTATTTCCTTTCTGATTTATTTTTTTAAATTCAGGTAACTGGATTCTTTATTTCTGGGTAAATCCAACCAAAATCAAAATATTTCACTTTGTGAACTGCATAATAAGGTCTTTTTAATGGCTTGGTTTTTTTTTCAGAACATCTTGTTAGCAAGCTGTACCTGCCACGCTGCTTCATGCAGTCAGTTGATTTATGGCCTCTCTGTATAAAGGGACCCGGTAGACTGTGAAACATTGGTAGAGCCATAGGATAGAGCAGGTTACCTCTCACGTGGCCTAGCTCACAGGGACAACTTGCATGATGTAGTCAAATATCTACTGTTCTGGGAATAATGATTCTTTTTAGATCTTCATAACATCATTAGCATGAGAAGGAGTTGTTCCTAGTTGCTCTACCAATGAACTTTGCTGTCTCTCAGGTGGTCTCTTCCCTCTGCTTCAGCATAGTCTACATAATTGAATTTCACCAAACCCTTAGCAAGTGGAAATCACAGAATCATAGAATGGCCTGTGTTACATAGGACCACAATGATCAAGTTTCAACCCCCTGCTATGTGCAGGGTTACCAGAAATTAGACCAGGCTGCCCAGAGCCACATCCAGCCTGGAAATCTGTCAGCTGAGGCTCACCACCAACATTCCTGTACAGAAAACCTAGCAGCATTCATCAGATAATTTGGGATCCACCTAGTGTTCATCAAAGCATTTTCATAAAGACATTCCAAATCTATTTTCTTAGGCTTTAGTGACATTGCCTAAGATGAATGAAATGAACACCAAAATGAATAAATAAAATTTATCTCTGAGCAGTGAAGAATAATTTAAAACTTTGAAATTTGTGGCACTGAGTGACATGCTTTGGTTTTACGGGGCGTGGTGGTGACGGGTTAACGGCTGGATTAGGGAATCTTAGGGGTCTTTTCCAACCTTTGTGATTCTGTGACTCTGTGAAAGGTCTCTGAATTTTAGAAAGATTTTCAGTTGCAGCAGCTAAAGATGTTATTAAGTAAAGAACATGGATGGAACACTCAAAAATAACACAATAACATAAACAGCTTTGACTTCTCTTTCCCAGCTAGTACCAAATCTCTGCCTTTCTTGCACTAGTATCTTTGGGCTTTTCCTTCCTGATTTTTCTTCTCCTGCCTTTAATAGGAGGACAGTGCCTGTCCTCCAGTGATCCAATCCTTCCATCATTCTAATATTTACACACATAACAGCACACAAAACTCTATATAACCCAGACCCTAAATTTTACTATCATGCAATCATCGATATGCTGGAAAGGGCTGCTGAAGGGCTTTGGTCCAGTTCCCCTGCATGAAACAGAACTATCATCAGCCATAGCTCAGGTCCTCGGTGGCTGCCCTGAACCATTCCAGGCTGCACAAGTCACCAGGGCTCACAGGTTTAGATGTACTTACACACATAGAAACACAAGACCAACCTGCTTATTTTATTTTTCCTTCTTAATCAGGTAGTTCCTTCCACGTGCTGTCCCTTTAAAAGCAGTTTTGTGCCAAACATCAGTAAAAAGATGCTGGCAACACTTTTTAATAAAAGGCAAATCCCACTTATCACTTTTGATATTCATTTTAGTGACATTAATCATGATGAATTCATCCAGCATGTCGCATGACTGCTGTGTGTAATTTCTTAGGAATTCCATTTTCATTTAACATTAATTAAAGAGCACTTATTATAGTGTTACCAAAATTAATTCCCGGTCTGCAGCCCTGCCTGCCAAGTTTCAACCTTCAGCAAATTATTATGGGTGAGTTATAGACCCTGGGAAAATGAGGTCTATAATGGAATATTAACTATAGTGATGCATTCATCACTATATTACAAAAAGGGCAATGTTCAGGGAGATGGCGATCATTTGAAATGATGCACTCCCTGATCCTGCCTCTGTCTAGCCCTTTAAGAGAGTTACTGGAGTCCACAGAAATTATGGATAGTTAGCAAGCTTGTTTAATCCAATATGGCTTGTGAGACACTCTATTCTTCTTGCTTAGAGTCTGTTTGATTATGATACAATGATCAGACTCAGGATATTACCTCTTTGGCAATTCAGCTTCCTGCTGCTGAAGCTGTACAGACACCATGGCAATATTTTTGATACAGCCCAGCAGAGCTAAGTGTCATTCATTAGAAGAAGATTTATTCACATGCATCTGTCTTGAATCTGTCATATTCTCCCTAAAGGGATACAGGCATTTAATGTGCGCTTTTTTTCTATGACATTCACCATGGAGTATATAAACTTAATTTTCTCATATTTTCAGCACAAAAAAAAAAGCAGTTTTGTATATCTTAAAGGATTTTACTACATCCTGTTTTTGCAAGAAATCCTAGAGAGACCATGAATTATAGAACAGATCTTCCAGGAGGAGAGGAGGTTGGGCATTACTTTTCTTCTTGTTTCATCCAAGTTCAGACACCATTATTTGGTCCCTTGTTCAGGCATCTTCCCTATAAACTTCCCAACAGCTCCAAAGCCTGCCTGCTGACAATCTTACACCACAAATGTCAATACAAACGGTGTGATTTTTGCTGAGATTGGGACAGATTTTTTCTTTTTAGCTGAATGGAGGAGGAAAAAAATATACATACAGGGGAAAGCCATGCTCCAAAGTTGGAGCAGAATGTGAAGACTTCTGTGTGCTTTTTTTTCTAGTCACTCCTTTAACATTTCTCGTTGGGAAAGTTGTTCCCCAAAGTGGCTCCTACAGATCAAATTCCATTCCCTACAACAATGCTGAACTTCACAGGTATCCAAAACCCAGAGACCTACAGTCTGCCCGCCAGAACAAATGACAGAGAGCAGGTTTGTCATGCCATGGGGACAGATGGACCCGTCATAACCCAGCTGAGAATATGTATGGCTGGGGCTGAGGCATCTGTCTTGCTTCTAGTCCGGAGCTACCTTCAGTCCCCAGGGCTCTGGGCAAAGCCAGAGGAGCTGTGACTGTCTGGACACATCCAGGGAGGCAAGTACCATGGTTCCTAGCAATAAACCCATACAGCTACATGTGAATCAGCTCTTAGGCATAGAGGTGGCAGAAATCCAAAGCTAAGCACAAAAAACACTGACTTCTGTCTCATGTATCAGCTTCCTGGAATTCAAAATTGGATGAGCCCCCATCTATTGCCCCAGTGAGAGTTCCTTCTATAGCACAGCTCTTCATTTCATAGCAAGGCAGAAGGAACACCCACCACTGTGCTATGACACAGCAGACAAGGAGCCTGTTTCAGATTCCTCTGTTGGCTGATCCTGCACTTTTCCCTACACCAAAACAGGTGCCTACCCAGACAGGAGACCAAGGAACTTAGAGAGCTCAAGCTGCTATCTTGCTGCCATGTATTTTAGGAAATTATCATTCATGTGTTGCAATGCCAGGCCTAAGCCGTTCTTTTGGTTCCAACCCCTCAACATTCAAGACACCCTTTATCTAGCAAGGGTCAGCTGCCATTTTGGGGTTACAATACAAAGTTTATCCTAAAAAGAGTGGCAGCATTATTCCTAACATGAAACAACAGCTTCCACTTACAAGACTTTGGCAAATTTGTTTACTACAGTAGTTGTCCAAAGCATCCCTGAGCATACCTGCTCTGCTTTTCCCACAGCTTGGCTCTTGTCATCAAACACCAGCTTGCTTTCTCTACTTAGCTAGGATCTTATATTTGGTAAAGGCATGCTATCCTGAAAGTATTAACAGAAAACAAAAAAGAAAACAAATAAACAAACAAACAAACTTATTGACTAAAAATCATTCTTTGAAAACATTCAGCAACAGTTTCCAAAGCAACAACAGTGCTTAAAATGCCACAAGGTTATGTCTGAGACATGAGCTTCTCAGAACTGCAAGTCCTATGTGGATGTAATGATACCTATAAGAAAGATGAAAGGATGGGACTACGATTACCACACTGAATATACTAAAAATTTTCATGACTTGAGTCAGTAGCCAGCAATTAACTACTAACGTATCAGTTTCCTCTTTTTACACTTCAAATACTCGATGAAGAAGAAATAAGAGATAAACCCTCAGATAAAAATCCAGCTTCTCAGAAACCCCAGTATTGCATGGAGTTGAGTCACACAGGTGTTACCATTTAACATCCTGCCAGGACACCTGGGAACAAAATAAGGGATTTTTGGTATTTTATTGCAAGGTGACATCCATCACCCTTGAGTAACAACTTGCAACAGTTTGTTCTAAAATGTTCTGTGTGATTAAGCACTGCAAGTTAAGTTCAAAGCGCACATCATTGCGTTCCAGGTCATGCACAGGCACAAACATGGGAAGGGAAAAGTCTGTCTGACGTTTTCAGGTAAGAATGTCTTATGTGTTTTTCTCAGACTTCCTCTAAACTTTGCCAAACTTTGCCAACACACACCTTTGGTATGAATAAAGGACTCAGCTAAGACAATGTATCTGTCGTGAGCAGGAAATGTGCTGCTAACTTGTGACTCATTCAAACAACCTTTTCAGCGAGGATGTGAGTTTCACCTAATTGATTACAATAATTTTGCGAACATATTTAACTCCATTATTCAATTTTAGCCCCCTTGAGGCTACTAGGTAGTTGAACATGCACCTAATAAAGGTTATATCCCTGCTAAATAGATGCTTGGCTCTTCCTAGCATCACGGAAGATATGTCTGTAGAAAGGTGACTGAAGTAATACCGAACAAAGTACACTGTGATGCCTCCTGGTACTAGAGCAAACATATAACAAATAAACAAAGTGCAACTGGAATATGTGCCCACACTGATACATTTTCTGCTCTTCAACTCTTGCCTACTCATAAAAGCGCATTTTAAAATATTCTTTTGTGTTAGTTTGTCAGGCTTAAGGAAAGAGAAAGGAGATGGCTTAACAGGTCATTCAGTCCACACCCAGCTGATTCAGCAGATTACATTGATGTCCTACCAGAATATTGCTAAAGAAATATCACTGTATCTTGAAATGAGGCTTCATCCCAGCACTGTCAGTCAGTAGGGCCTTTTGGTCTGTGTTCCAAAGTTGGTCAGTTTTTTTTAAATCCAGTGGGCAGACTTACTGTATCTGACACAAACTGTGCAGTCCTTCTACATCTGCTACTAAAGAGAATGTGACAGCAAAGGATGTGAATAAATGGAATTTATGATACATTTCTCTCAAACAGGGTCTTCATATCCCTAAGGGTTCATTCTGCTGTACAGAATTCTACACCTGTAGCTGTGCACTGAGTCACTACTTGGTACCACACAAAGCACACATCCATAGGAGGAAACAAGACAGTGCTCGAGATAAATGCATCATAGATTCAATCTTCTCCAATTTTGTTAGTGCCACCTCTATGTTTCTGTTAACTTTTCCTACTTCTATGGTGGAGATGTTGTGTTACATAGGCTATGAAAGGACCTGCTAGGAAATGAGTTCTTCCTTACCAGGCCATGCTAATGTAGATAACTATTTGTGTTCACACAGTGGCACACACTGTCTAGCCAAAGCTCAAAAGAACTGAAGGGCATGTCGATATTATGCATTTGTTTTTCGCTTATAGCTCTCCATAGAAACTCCCTGTTGGAATAGTTCTGTTGAGAAAACAAGTACTAGAACAGTTGAAGCTTATTACATGTAAGGTCCAACCACTGAAATGTTACCTTGAGGATGCAACTTAGTCAACCACAGTTGCCCTGCTCCTCAATTCTACAAGAAATTTCTAAAAATAAACATCTGTGATTACACGAGAACACTTTACTGGGTTGAATGCTTCAATGAAGTCAGTGGGTTTACCAAGCAACAGCTGTTAAACAAGTTAAACTCCCATTTAACTCATCAAAAAAAGGAAACACACGTAAAAACTGACAATTGGCTGTAAATCACACCGCCCCAGATGCTACTGTGCGGTGAAGAACATCAAATTTAGCTCTTCTCAGTCTTTGAAGCTGAGTTTTTCCACAGGAGCTGGAGAAAAGTAGAGTGAATGCTGAATTTCCACTTCCCAGACATTTCACTGTAAGAATTAACTTGATGTGGAGACATTTCTTAATTTCCTTTCAAAATCCTGGCTCCTGAGTCTACAGAGTCAAGAGCCCTCCCCTTTCTGGCTGGAGATCAGAGGAGCTCATAGCAGTCTCTCTCCCCTGGGTTACCTAAAAGATGCATGCAGTGTTAGTTCAGATTTGGTGCCAAAGCAAGACCTCCCGAGCTGGGCTCTGCTGCCTGTGGAGGTGAAGACTGCCAGTGAGGTGACAAAATAGGAATGCTGGAGGTTCAGAGATGCAAAGCAAACCTTTTTTTCCCCCCCCCCTTTTTCTTTGTTCTGTTTTGTCTCCCTCATTCAGGACAGCTTTTGCCAGCTGTTGCTTCCTACGCTTCCACTTGCTGACGGAGTCCCATCGTTTGTGAGCTCTGGATGATCTGTCACTTCTCCTTCCATTTTACGATTACACAGGAGCTGCTATGAATTCCAGAAACATAGAAAAACCTTTCTGTCTTCTCATGTAATCAAACACAATTACAGCTGATAGTATGAAGGAAGGACGTTTTAATAATGGGATTTATAGAGCTGGACAAGTCAGTAAGAGAGATTTGGTCAGACAGAACATTTCTTAAGAGGAATGTGAATTTTCACTAAACTTCCCTTATAAAGCTTCCTTGATCCAAGCTTAGAAGAATGAACCAGCTCGAAAAAAAGCCTCATTTTAGCACAGCTATGGAACAACATTTCACTTTAATCCATCCACAGAAAAAAAATCTGCCTCCCACTTAAGATTTTGGCCTCTGCTGCTCTCCGTGTAATGGAGGTGGCTCTCTAACAAGGTTAGTTTATGTTCAGGTATCCACACTTCACCTGATTTTGAGAAACGAATTCTAGGGGACAGAGCTGGATTGATTCAGTGTCACAGAGGGTCAGGAAGCCTTCCCCTTCAACTGTGGAGAACAGTTTTCTCTCTGTGGAGATCTATTTTCTTGCACACATTCTAGTTTAAATAAGAATGAACACAGTATATTCGGAGAATTGCTCTTACCAGTTTAGGGGGAACCACAGCAGTTGTTTTCCAAAAGTAAACATTATCTTCTCAACAATTACTGAGAAATTCGTAGTGGTAAACCTGTTAGCCCTCAACAAAAGTTCTACACCAATTTCTGTTTCTCAGGGTTCTCTAAAATAACGTATTCTTACTGGATTTGTTCAAACGCATTTCTTCAGTCTTCTTCAGCTTTCTTTCCCTGTAAGGTTTTACACTTCCTCCTTTTTCCCACTTGGTCCCCCTTAATAAAATATATTTTATGTGCTATGAAGGAGAAGAGATGACTTGGGAATTGTGGTTGTGTGGGAACTGTCCATGTCAGCCAGTCTACAGTGCTGACGCAGCACTGGGCAGTGCCACAGCACCAATTTCACCCCTTCCTCACCAGAATCACAGATCTGTTTGGGGTTTGGAAGGGATCATCAAGACCAACCTCTCTGCTAAATCACCTCTCTCATTTGTTAACTTCCTCAAAGTTTTCATTTCCCTTTGAAGTACAATTTGTTGAGGTAGAAGATGAGAATAAGGAGCTCACTCCATCACCAATTTAGAAAGCAAAACCGAGTGTTGTCATTCAGCTGAAGTGCAGCTAAGATATCCAAAATGACTTCTTTTCCTCACATTAATCTTTCAAAACTGTGTTCAGCATCTATCAAAAATTCTTCTATAAACAACTTTTTTTCTTTTTTTTTTTTTTTTTACCATTTCAGGTAATGATACTTGGTTTGCTCCGTAATGTGCAGGAAAGTCTGGTGAATGTTAGGATTGTTTGGCAGACAGGAAGTGACTGCATCATTAACACTATCCAGAAGTGAGTGGTGATAAACCCTGGCACGGCAACAAAAAGAATAGCTAGGCAGAGTGACACAAGAACTTGTGGAATACATTCTGCAGTCAAAGGCAGAAACCCACATGAACTCAAAACACAACCAGTTCAAATAAACCTCGTCCCTTGCAAGCTATAAACAGAATGAGTTCAAGAGTGAACGTATCGGGGATGGCATGGTAGCAAAGTGAGATAAGATAGCTTTTTTCACTCTATTTTGAATAAAATAATCAAGTGCATTCTAGATTTCCTCTAAGTATGTTTAACAATATAATGATAACTGTAATCACTGAAGAGAAGTCCAGTTGCAGCTACCATCTTGAAATTTCAAGAATTTCCTGCTCTTATTATTCTCCAGGTCTGGCAGTTCAGTTGAGACTGAATGGTACCTTGCACTGTTAACACAGTCAGATATCAGACTTACAATTTGGAAAGAAACAAAAATGCACCAGATATATCTTCAGATACTGATGTGCTTCTCATGTTTAACCTTAAGCTCAATAAAGTTTCATGAATTTCTGCATGGTGTTCATGCTCCTATATACTGCTTACACTGAATTATTGCTGTCATTCTTCTTTCAGCAGGAAATACGAGCCAGTTAATGGATTTACCTTATTTCCATTCATGACAGAAACTCAAAAGGATTTTAAAAATATGTATCTACCTATAAGTAATGAGATAATGAAAAAAAGTTGCAATTACAAATGTATTCAATAATTAAGCCACTTCTGACCTTCTAAAAAGAAAGTAGATACTGATATCTACTATCTATCCAATAGATACTGACCTGCTTTATGCGGGAATTTGATCCATCCTAATCTATGTATCTATTATATGCTGGAGTAATCGCTCTCATTCTATCACATCTAAAATAAACTTTTCTAATGAGTTCAAGGGAATGAGAATATTTGCTTTGGCATCATGGGCATACACATTTCACAGACTTAGTCCATTCTGACATAATCAACAGCAGGAGAACACATTAACTTATCCTCAGTCTTCCTAACCTCAGCAAGCTTGACAGCAAAGCACAAAGTCAGGCAGTCCAGATAATTATTTAGAAAAACAAGAATCAAAGTCTCAAGAGAATCTTATGAGATTCGAGTCTTTACAGAGAATAGTTAAATAAGGATTATGTTTGATCTAGCAAAGCACTGGCCTAGGGAGAGTCCTTTCATCAATTTCAGTATTCATCATATTTGCTTATCCAAGTAATGGACAAGTGATTAAGTTTTCATAACAGCACAATGAAAAAAAGAAAAAAAAATAGAAAAGACTAACAATTTGTGGCAAATATATGATTCAGGTGCTGATGGTATGAATAATGCTAAAGAGTTTGTATGTTGGCATAGAGTGCACAGCAGCTTCATATTTTGGAAAGTCAAACAGATTTCTTGCAGCAGTTGATGACTGGAAGATAGAAGCATGTGAAATGCCTTCTGCTTTGAGAGAGAAATTATCAGAAACATCCACATTAGGATCCACTTGAGGTGTTGAACACCTAAATCCCAGTGAAAGGGATCTGAGCTGCAAAGTGAAGCAAAGTAGCGAGGTTCACTGTATCTCTCACTCAAGCTGGAGTCTCCCTAAAAAACAATAATGCACTAAATGAAAATATTAATTTAGATCTCCTTAGGTCTATAGGCGTGTAGTGCAAGATAGTGCTTAATGAAATGCTTAATGAAGGCTTATTAAGTGTCTTATTAAGGGTATTAAAACTCACTAGCAGTGCAGCAGTAAAGTGCTTTCTGAATTTCTGTAAGTTCACCTGGGGACAACTCAAAGTTTTCTGCCCTGGGATCTGCGGACATCCTCTTGGATGTCTGTGACTTACTGAGTCACAAAGACACTTTTATATCCTTAGCATTCAGAATCTTAATCATGACATTAAGACGTCACTTTTCTTCATTTCTTTTTAAATTATTTTCTTTTCCTCACAAAAAGCTAGAGGCAAAAATTTGGTTTGGAGCAACCTGGTATTTTGTCTCTTCTGCTTGGTCTCTTTGATGCCAAGCAATTTGTTTTTGTGCCAGAGACCCAAAAGTCTCCCAGCATCACCAGAATTCCTTGCTACAGTTTTAGCCTTTGCCATTACATGGAAGTCCAGTCAGTAACTTAGCATAGAATTCAGTTGCCTAAACATAAGCACCCTATTCTATTTAAGATGTTCCAGAGCATCTGAGACACCTGTACAGAATGTGTAAATAAAACATAAGACATCTGTGAGACAAAGCTCTTTAACAACTCAAAGCTAGAATACTCTAAAGTATCTCAAAAGGCAGAATACGTCCACTTTAAGCAAAGGAATCTACATTCAATCTGAGAAAATATCAAGATGGGAGCATATGCTCAAACTTTTCATAACTATTGGTCAGATAAGCTTTGACGAATATCAAGGATAGAACTCCTGGATCTAATATGTAATAGGCGGTAACGCCTGATGAAGTATTTCTCTATCGTGGCACCTCCTTTCTCTTTTTCTCTCTTTTCAAGTTTTTAAAGTCTTCACTGTCACACATGGAAATACTATATTTGTGTCTCTTTGAAATCTCCTCTTCTTTGTCAAGTTTTTATCCAGCTTTGTCTCAAACTTAAAAAGTATTTCACACGCAAATCTCTGATATAGCTTTAAATTGATACAGCATAACGCATACATAAAGCATCAAGACAGCTTGCTTAGATCATCAAAAGAAATTATTCCACAAAGAGGCCAGCATTAATTTAAGCTGAGATAGGGTCTTCAGCTATTCCTTCTTTAAGTTTGAGTGAATTAGTGGTGGGGATTATTTTACTGCTGGTTTTCATTGGGGGTTTTCTGCTGCTATTTTCAGCAGTTGGCTGCCAAAAGTTTTCCTGGAAAGCATTGATGACACAAGTAATCTATGGATATAATCTGGTAGTAGCTTCATCTTTAATTAAACTTGGTGTGTCTGCATACTGAGGAGTGTTTTTAGCTCCTGAATTCACATAGAAAGCCAAACTCAGGTTTTGCTGGAAACACTTATCTGGGGGAAAATACCATATTTCAAGCAGTTGACACACAAGCAAATAAAAAGCTCGACTATTCTGGTAAGCACCGCATAATGGATTTAAAAGATGAGCAAAATCCCAGTGTTTATTCAGTCTAATGGATAAAAAGGACAAACTCATTGCCTTATCACAGCGGTCGACTGTACAGGAAGCTGAAATTAGCTGTTTCTGACAGACACTGAAAAAGAATAGCATTTGTGCCCATAAAAAAAAGTCAACTCATTCGGAATTCCATGTTCAAAATACAGTATGAGGCCTCAGCCAAACTTACTTTTTCTTTTCATCTCTAAATTATCTTGATTTATACTTTATTTGAAGTTCTCAAAATGAAACTTTCAATCTCTTTCTCAATAAAAAAAACCTTGCCTTTGTTAATTAGTAGGCAGCTGACAAAGAAAAATTGAGCATTCACTTGTT
Source organism: Perdix hodgsoniae (assembly GCA_035772895.1). Classification (NCBI taxonomy): domain Eukaryota; kingdom Metazoa; phylum Chordata; class Aves; order Galliformes; family Phasianidae; genus Perdix; species Perdix hodgsoniae. Next base: position 7,745,983 of record JAPSGF010000013.1, read on the forward strand.
ATGGGAAGGGCTATCTGGGCATGAATCTTTCACATAACAGAAAGAAGACGTGAGAAGTCTGCAGATTGTTACTAATTATTAAAGCTGATTTTTGAAATTGATTTCCAAAATCTGCCCACATTGCGAAAATTCAACGTTACTATTGCAAAAATTCTCACTTCATTTTATATATTCCTAGTTACTTATTAGCAGCTGAATGTCTCTATTCACCCTTTATAACAAAACTTTCCCTTTCCACCACAATATTTCTTCTTTAAATTTAAATTGTACATTGTGAGAAACTCCAATAAAGCATGGGTTGTTTGCATAGTTATCTCGGTTTATTAATTTACTGTCATTCATGTACAGACACCTCTTGCCTGTAGATAAGGGCAGTACTTGCCTTTTAAATTATATGACCTATCCTCTACCAACTGAAATAATGTTTTAGCTGTTATTCTGTTAGCATTCTAGTTATTCTGTTAGCATTAGCATATCTGTTAGCATATTCTGTGGGCTGTGTTATTTATCTGTTACTAGTCTGTCAATGCATTCCCACTTTTCTCACTGGATAGGTGAGATCCTTCAAAATTTTCTGGATGCAAAAATAGGGACTGTCATATCCCAGCACGAGGAATGTAGCTTAGGGCTTGAAGTCTTGACTCCAGACTGAACAGGAGAGAACATAAAATATCTTTCCTCATTCCAAGCTTCAAAAAATAGTCCAAATTCTGTCAGAAGTGGTTTCTGTTACCTGACTGCTCTGGGACTAGATGAACTCTTCCAGGCCCCATTTACTCTCAAGTTAGTAAGAATTTCCACAACAGAAATCCGCTGCTTAAATAAATGCATATAGCATTGCTAATTCAAATGTGTTTTACATAGTTGGGACTGGAGTCAGACCAGGGCAACTGGTGCTCTCATGCCTGGATGTTGGTTCCTGAGCTACACATAAAGGCATCCCCGAACTAGCAACACACATAACTTCTGCACAGAAGGGCATTTGAGATAATGACTTAATGACCTGCAGGGCAAAAGAAAGTAAGTTCAGAGGGTCGTTCATAAGAAGAGACTCCCATCCCTCTGTTCTCCTATTAGAAAGATCACACCTGAGCAACTACACAGACTTTATTTTGAAAGACAGAGACAGTCTGTCCTAAAACAAAACCAATTCACTACTGTGCCATGTAACTATCCTCCCAGATAACAGCTCTCTTCATATTTATCTTTGTCCTTTAATTTTTTCCTTTCTTTTTCTTCTTTTTTCTTCTTTTCCTTTTTTTTTTAAAGATCCTATCACAAACAAAAATTTGGAACAAATTCTTAATCTTGCCAACGTTATTCACTAATTTCTTTGATTTATTTTAGCTTCATAGTAGTGTTTTACCAAGGCCAGTCCTATGGGGTTGCATGATTTCCAGCTCTCACAATATAATATATTCTTTGCAATCAGATATATAACTTGCAAACATTTTCTGTATTTTAATCAATTTACTTTAGGGTACACTCTTAATCCAAAAACTATATATAAATTTGGAAGAGAAAAGTGAAGAATTTGCAATCCATTGGATTATCCCTTGTACTGAAGCCTTGTCCTCACCACACAGCTTCACAATGTTTGAAAGAGCCTCAAGGGACTATTTAGCTCAGAACTTCACAAGGCAGACTATGAGAAGGAAAGATAGAGAATTTAAGACCAAATGTTCAAATAGTTCTGTTCAGCAGTTGCTTAAGTGTTAGCATGGGCATTTTTAGACCAATAAAAATCAACAGCTGCTGAAAGTTCTTTAAGCCTCAGAACTGGGATAAACGCCCATTGCAGACTGCATCAGAGAAGGTGGAAGTTGTCTTGCTTTGAATGCATACTAAATTAAAAAACATAAGGAAACTATTGTGCTCGCATTCTGCAGAACAAAGTACGTGTTACAGAATATATTCTTCAGTAAGTCAAACTTTAAAAGATGCAGCATTTCAAACCTTAAAATAACAAAGTTATAACCTCTTGTAGGGGTTATACCACACAGAGGTGTTCATTTCCCTTTGTCTTAGTTGCATAAACTCAAATCAACCCCATACAGTAAATGATGTCTGCCCTATTGTCTTATGTAAACACTCTTCTGTTATTCTTCAGTGAAAAGCCATGTTTAAAGAAAGCTCTGTAGGAATTCCAATAAAGAAACTAGTATAAGAAAACTGGATTCATAAAATGAATTAGAACAGCTCTACTGTTTCATCAACTGGTGCTGGAAAGCCAGCAAAGTCAGATAATATTTTATTTGGAGCTGAAATGAACTGTTGTGAACTCTGACAAAGTAGCACTTCAAAGCATTCTGAACATACTGCCACCAGCATACGGAAATTTATCGTGACTGAGAGCCTGACTCTGACCCTGTTTACATCATCATTACTCTGCTGACTTCAGCTGGATGGAAGATCAGAATTAAGTCATTCCGGACTATCGCTGTTCTCCATGATTAATGAAACATAGAAAGAAAGAAAGAAACATAGAAACATAGAAAGAGAGAGAGAGAGAGAGAGAGAAAGAAAGAGAGAGAAAGAGAGAGAGAAAGAAAGAGAGAGAGAGAGAGAGAAAGAGAGAGAGAGAGAGAGAAAGAGAGAGAGAGAGA
>JAPSGF010000013.1:7748988-7978614 GCA_035772895.1 Perdix hodgsoniae
GGAAGGAAGGAAGGAAGGAAGGAAGGAAGGAAGGAAGGAAGGAAGGAAGGAAGGAAGGAAGGAAGGAAGGAAGGAAGGAAGGAAGGAAGGAAGGAAGGAAGGAAGGAAGGAAGGAAGGAAGGAAGGAAGGAAGGAAGGAAGGAAGGAAGGAAGGAAGGAAGGAAGGAAGGAAGGAAGGAAGGAAGGAAGGAAGGAAGGAAGGAAGGAAGGAAGGAAGGAAGGAGATCATGCTTGATACATCTTTTCTTTTTTCAACAAAGAGCAGTTTAGAAAAAAATCAGACAAAATGCTAAGCTACACTGGGGAATCTTCACGGGTGGCCCATGCAGGAATCGGGTGAACTGATGAGAAGTAAGATGTCAGCTCTGGTGATATTGCTGAATCTACAGAAATTTGTGCTTTCTGGGAACGGGATAGAGCCCACTGCAGTGCAATCCACATGATCCCATTACTTTTACCGAGCCTTAGGAATACATCAACATAGCTACATTATAACAAAAATAATAGTAAAAGTATTTTAAAACTTCAAGATATATATTTTAACAACCTCAAGCTTACTATGAATTTCGAGGTGATGGACATATAGCAATCTGACATTATTACAGCAATAACTCATTAATGACATATATATCAGTGCTCCTCTGGTTCTCTTGGGATGATATCAAGACTTATCTGTGCTATGTATTTCACAGACAAAGAAGAGACTTTTTTGTCCTCACAAATCAACAGAATAATGCAATTGCTGAATGTACATAAAAGTCAACATATAAGAGGTTTGTTATACAGCAGGGTATAAATTGTACTGCTAGATATCTGTAAGCGTTCCCTTTACGTAGATATCTTTTAATCTATCCTGTATGTGAGTCTTCAGACATAGAAAACATTTGAAAACTTGTGAAATTCCTCGATGGCGTACAAGTGAATTAATAGTAAATATAGCATAGCTGCTGAGGCGAATTCAAAGGGCTTTGATTCTTTAGATCTGGTGTATAATTTATCTGACACATGGCACGTGAAACTTAACGTAAAGTAATGCAAATTGGTTACAGAAATGCAATTCAGGAGTAAAAAGTGAAAGGGGAAAAAACACAGAGAGACTTAATAACACTGGACACCCAATAAAACAATCATAGAAACTGGCCTGCTGCCAGCACAGTACAAATATACATGTCCATGAAACTGAAAGAGCAAAAATCCCACCACCGCTTCTCAGGGGAGTAGTTTTAATCTTAGCCATAGCTATGATGTCATCAAAAGCTATTATTTCATTCCTGCTCCACCCCCACCCCCCCCCCCCCCCCCCAAAAAAAAAAAGAAAAGAACCCAGCCAAGACAAATGAGATTTCTCTCCCTGCAATAACGCATGCCAAGAGCGTGGTGGCTGGAACACAGATTTAGGTGAAAACAATGCAATTTTTAGCAATGCATCAACATTTTCAACATTTCAACAGAATAGTTCATTACAGTTTTGGGTGACCGATCAGAACTGGGGAGACCATCTTTACCGTGTATTATCACAACATCCCCGTACAGAAGACAGCCATAAAACCTATCTACTGCTCACCTCCTACTCATAACTATTTAAATGTGTGCATAGTGATCAATTTTATCTTTGATGTATTTCTTCAAGCCAGCATTACCTCCTCAGGCCAGAAACTGGCAGGAAGAGAGAAGTGTGTGAAATTTTGTCTCTACAAAATGGTAACTTGCTGGAGTTAGTTATTCTCTTAAAATATCTTTTTCAAATGTGCCCTGAGGTCTGCTTTTTTTTTTTTAATCACTCCCAAGTCCCTTCAGATTCCATCAGATAATGTCTTTTAGTGGGGTTTCACAAAATATCGTCTCCCTGCCATTTTGTGAACTTTCTCAGACAAAATACTTCATGATTTCTTGCAGTCCTCCTATCTTCTAAGCATTCAGAACAGACTTTGATGCCAAAAATAACAGAGATTTTTTTATTTGTACATCAATAAGAGATAACAGCTTAACCCTGCCTCTTTGCAATTAGAGCTTTGCAATGTGGTGTTGCCTTGGTAGTGTAAAAGTTCCTTACACTTACGTACTACTGTAAAGCACTTCTGCAAATCTCTTGATGAATCCCAGGTCAGCTGAACTGCTCAATTATAGCTTTATCCTAACCCTACTAGCTAAGCATTAACGTTAGCCTCCCACATCTTAATCCTGTAACACTTGACACTGACCCACTCAGACCCAAATGATGTGTACATTAGCATAAAGCCAGGCAAACAACAAATTAATCAGAAATGCAACAGGAAAGTGAAAGATGTATAAAACAGCAGTAGCATCTGTTTCAGCAAAAAGAAAGATGCCACTCTCCCCAGACATAAAAATGGATCTTAAAGACTTAAATAGATCACATAAGAAGGTGTGTAAATGTGTTGAATTTTTACAAATCGTGTAACTAAGCCTATTAGAAGGTGTCTTGATCATGGCTTAAAACAAGAGGGAAATCCAGTCTGAGATCAGGTTGAAAGAATTAGATGCAGACTTAGAGAATGGAAAGTCTTTTATGTGTGATAGACTCCCATCCTCTGTAATTCACTGCAGATTGAGTAAACGATTCCTTCAGACCTGCTGCTGACAGCTTAATATTCCCAATGATAATGTTGTCAGGTGATAACACAGAGCCAGCCCACGGGCTTTGATCTGAATGGAAAGTTTGCATTGACTGCACTATTTGGAGAGAGGTTCTGTTTGGAAAAGAATCACTGAAACGTTACCTAAAGAGCGTGTGATTGTGGATAGAAGTGCATCGACATCAAAAAGGTCCAGGCTGCCTTCCCTGAACAAATCTCAACCGTGACTGAAATTCTCTCTCCAAAACCTATTACTGAGGCAGCCAGAGGCATGCAAGAGCTATCCTAAAGAACATACTCCGTTTTTAAAATGAGTGCTATTGTCAAATGTATTCTCTCAAATTTCAGGAACATGAATGCACGGCTTGTACAAGCTCTCCTCTAAACGTCTCCCTGCATCTTTCCTTAGCTAACCACAAAACCAATGAAATTCCTCTAAGTTTCTACATACATACATCTAAATATGCTTCCAATTATTTTCCTGGCATGGGTTAAAGAAGAATTTTCATAGACTGAGGCCTTTATGTCAAGACAATAAAAATGTGTCTTTTCGAATGACATTGATACTGTTCTGTTGCTGAGTGCCTGATTCAGTGATTGCAATAGTGAAAAGCTGGATTGTCCCTGTGGGTACTTAAGGGAGGGGAAGAGCAGCATTCCCCATCCTCTACATGCATTAAGGACCATCATTGCCCATCTGTAAGCAAATAGTACAGAAAGAGTGAGGCGAGTAAAGAGGTGTAGGGGTGTAGTTCTTCTCTTCAACCACATACCAGCCTTTGGAGGAAGTAAGTCTGCCACCAGTGCAGGGAAGTTTACAGAATAGTTCTTAATAGGGATGGAATGTCTCCATTATCTAGTGAGCTTTACTTTTTAACAGGAAAAGCCAAGGAGGAGTGGCCAGAGACTGAACTAAAAACCAATCTATTCATGTCTTCAGTAGCTCTCTTGTGATGAAGAAAAGCTGTGAAGGCTTTCAGTCCAGTGAAGCTTATTTAATCTGAATCAACAGCCAGGAGTGTTGGCTAACAGAAAAGTGAGGAGGAGAATGATTCTCCTCTCCTCATAGCAGCCAATAGCTGATGCATCTTCTGCACCAGTCTGCGACCAAATAGACTTAATAGACTTCAGAGGACGTGCCCAGAGAGGCAAAGAACTGCCAAGTGTTTTTGATATCCTGAATGTATTTGGCTTTACAATGTCTTTTGTACCCGTGAAGTTCATTGCTATATCTGCTGTAAACCCACTAGGCAGCAACGGGCTTGGACATCCCTAAGATCCCCCACAGTAAGACATAGCAAATATTACATGTGGAGTTCTGCAGACAGACCTGATACGTCTTCAGGCTTCTGCTTTGTATACGTCAATCTGTATCATATCCCAAATTTCCACATCACATTTCAGTTTCCAGTATGAGGTACATTCTCACAGCTTGCTCAGAAAATTGTAACCTTATCAATGCAGCATACTTAGAACATGAGGAAACAAGGATTTGAACTGGTGGGCAAAGTGGTACTAATGATTAAAAACCACAAACACTAACTAGAAATTGGATTAGGAAAATAACCTGATGGTTTTGGAGACTACTACATATTGGAACTCAGGAATTAACCTGAAAATTGCTGTCAGATATTCCGTTTACTATAATTGCTTTCCTACTTTGATTGAATTGCAGTTATTATCACCTACCACACACAGCAGATAAGCTGTAACACTTGTAACTTGAGTATTATTCGTATCATATGGATTTCATTAAGAGCTTCCATATGATACTGCACTGTTTGCATGCACACACACGCGCCCCATTGGTCTGTGTGTATCATCAAATTACTTAAGATTGTCTTCCTGTTTAATACAGGGATACTGGAGCTATCACTGAATAAAGAGCAGGCAAGAACAAGGGCAAGTAGGTCAGTCTCCTGGCACTCAAGGTACTGCTGGCAGTGATTTGTACATACACTTTAAAAAGTAGTGAATTGATTTTTTTAATTTCAATAAAACAACAATAATAATAGTAAAATGTATTCCAACACCTAAGAACAATATGCCATTTAATAGCATAGGAATCTGAACTTCAGCAAGGACTGCCTACCACTGCTGTTTTCAGGATCTACTTTTGGCAGTATAGAAGAATACATTCCTTGTTAGACTGCAACATCTTAACTGCAAGTCTAGCACACAAAACTGATGGTTTGTGTTGTTCAGAACTGCAGCTTCATTCATTCAAAAAGGGGTGTTGGTGCAGCTGGAGTCATGGTGCAACTTCCACATAGTATTCACATTTAGAGTTCCAGAATAAAACAAGCAAAGTTTTCTCTACTCTTCTTAGATACTGCATTTCAAAGTATCTGACTGTACTTACCTTCACAGGCAGCAGGACTCGGCATGCAGAAAGGGAACAACAAGAACATAAAGTGGCAGCTGTCAACGAGTCCTGGTGGAAACCCTATCTGAAAGAGGCATTCAATCCTTTCAGACGGCCCTGCAGATTGCCACTGCAATTCCTTATTACCTTCAGCTATTTGGCTGGATGTATATTTGCTTTCATTTCTCCTGTCAGCTATACAAAGTTCTTGAAGTCTTGGAAAGCAGCATATTTTGTCTGATTTGACCCAGCAATGCCCTAAAGGTGGATGACTACACATTATTACCAGCCCACTGGGGAGTGCTATATAAAAGGCTACAAAGATAGAGCTATCAAGTCCACATGAACTTGGCTCAAACATGTTTCTTTCATGTAAGAATGATAAAAGGTGTGTAGAGTGAGAGTAGGTCATGCATCACCAGAAAGAACAGATGAAAGTTGTCCTTTGCACGGTTCTCCCCTTTGGCAGTCCATTCTTTATCATAAGTACACCTTATGTCACTACCTATGTCACTGCCACTAACCTGCTCGTGTTAATATAAAACAGACTGACACAATGCTGTTCTCAGATTCATGGAGAAAACATCTACTGACTTCACAGTTGTCCCTGGCTGCTACAGTGTTGTTGGCTTAACTATTAACATACAAGTGCTGTGCTGCCACAGGTTGTTAGAAACTTCTCAAAGGAGTTTTTCCCCACATGGTCTTCTCTTAAAATTCCTGGTGTATAAAGACATTTTCCCAGCCCTTATTAAAATCCCATCTAACTCACCAAATGAAATGGTATCTGTGCCTTCTGAGCACCAGCAAATGTCACATGTTATTACTAGGTGCTAGAAGTACAGTAAAATGGAAAGCAAAGAAACCACTCTAGACAACAAGAAAAACCTTTCCTGCCTTCTCCCTGACTTTGCTTTTCTTTATTAATTTTCTTTATTAATACTATATTGCCCAAAAAAACAAATAAAAGCTCCTAAAAGTTATGTGCAGGTTTCATATACCTGCATGTAACACACCATTAACATTCATGCTAATGAATGATTAAAAAAAGGAAGACATCACTTTACACTTTCTAGTTAACATACTTAATTACTTGCTTTTATTTAGAATTGTTTCTTAGTTTGTTTATTCTTCTCATAGAGTTCTGTTACATGCATTGATGTTACTGAGTGAAGTAGTGAGTAGCCTTTCTTACTCAATAAGCTTTAACACCGGAATACCAGTCATACACATACACACATGCAGTGTGTGTGCTTAGATGCACATCATACCTGTGCAATCTGACGGATTAAAAAGGAAAACACCACTTCCGAAGATCCTCCCAGTTTCAAGCCAGCTGCGCTACTTCCTACTGTACCACTATAAGGGTGAGAAATGCAGGGAAGAAAATTATTTGACTCAAACCAATTGTGCAACCTATCCTTGTAAATCCAACAACTCCTCCTGTCACTTCATTTCTTCTTTAAGGCCCACGGATATTTGCCTTTCCCTTAAAGCATATCCACAGGGTTTTGGAAAAATTTCTGTTCCTGGCAGAAATACCAATATCTGGTGGCAACTTCTGCATGGGCAGAGATCCCCTGCAGAGAAATGGCAACATCTCTCCTTTCCCAGAATATTTTGTACCCTTACTGTTGTGCTCAGTGTGTGGTTCCTGGCCCAGAGAGCACTTTCTCCCATGTGGCATAAGCTTGAGCTGTCCTGTTTTCCTGCTAATCATGACATTACTGTTAAAAATAATGTCAACATTCAGAATTTACAAAACAAAAGCCACAGAGATTAAGTCTTTTAATTAATCCTTTGAAGGGAGATACCATTTTTATTTAGGAAAAAGCACTTAAATTTCCTGAATAGTTCCAATAGCTAAAAGCTGAGTAGCTACAAAACCCCACGATGAACCTTGAGGTCTCTTCCAACCCAAGCCATTGATTCTATGAACCTCCTGGTGCTCTTCCAGACACTGACACTGCTATGTGTGTTGAAGCAGCAGCTGCTTAGGCCAACCCTGACTTTAAAAGCTAAGGTGCATCTTTCCATCCTGATATAGGGAGTTATGATAAGCACATGGTAAGCACCCCCCAAATTCAGGAGATGCAGTGCATCACATACAGGGGAAGTTTCCCATGACCATCCCAGCTAGGTGCAGCTCGGAGTCTTTCTTCTTTAATGAGGGTTGAACTGGGTCTTTTTTTCACCTATAGCTGGATGACTTGCTATGAGTAAGAACATTACATCTTCCTCTAAGTGTATTCGGTCACTGTTGACTTTTCCAATATTGGTGCCAGCACTTCTCATCTCATTGGAAAAATTAAAAACACACAGAGAAGACCCAGGCGATGCTAGCAAGGAGGTTTCATGGTTGTCAGAATCCTAAAACTATTGTGTGTTCCTCTAAAATATGTGCTTGGGAGGCTAAAACACTGACTTCACCCACAAGTAGTTCAGCTTTTTACTAAGTTCTACTTCCCTGCCCTCAGGGGTTTTCTATCTTAAATTACAAAACCAATAGAAGTAAAAAGAACAGAGCAGAAAAAATTAAAAATAGAAAAAAGGAAACTTGCATTGTTCCATTTTTGTCAGTAGTTATAAACAACTTTTATTATGACAGTAAATTAACTAGCGCATCTATGAAAGTACTGAAGAACTTCTCCTCTTACAGGAGAAGGTCCAACTTCGACTTTCCTCATCACCTGCAGTGGGAGAGGGCTCAGCCCCACAGCTCTCTTATAATACAAATGGAACTGCTGCCCAGAAAGGCAGCAGCCCCAGCTTTTGGCTCAGAAAGACTGACTGTAGATCTGGATACGAACGTGGGCATAAAAGTCACAGTTCTTAAATGCTGGGGAGTGCCATAAAGCCCCAGTGCACTGCTAGACTGAAAGGGGCTTGTTCTTATCAAAATTAAGAACACAAATAAATAACAATAGCTGTTTTCAAACTAATACTAAGAACAACACCTTGCTAGATGAAGAGTATGGTAATACCTAAGATCTTGTATTTGTTAAAATAAGAGCATTTACGAGGGTAAGCATAAAAATATGTGATGTGATTCTGTTAGCAGCTAGGAACAAGATTTCTGTTTAGAATGCATAGAAGATAGAAGTCGGAAAAGAAATTATTCAAAGGTTACAAAAGCAGAGTGTGGCAACAGAAAGCTCAGCACATCCAAACCTCAGCTCCTGGGAGAGGCGCAGCATTCAGACAGCAAAACTACCATTGTGGATAGCCGAGCATAAATGCCACAGTGGTCCAGGCAGGGGCTTGGGCTGTTCTTTGCTCTCTGACTCAGAACTGTAAGATTTGAGAGTATTTTTCCATTCCAAAAAACACAAAATGACAACGAAGAGGCCCAACTTTCAAGTCAACTTATAAACACCAACATTGGTTTTGAAGCTCGTGATCCTGAAAACCTTATATTTTATTTTCAAACAGCGTGCCCCCTGCCAAGTAGTTACATTTTTTCCCCTCTTTAAACAAGCAGCTAGGGTAATGGCGTGATGAACAAATTTCACTTCTTTCTACTCCGTTTTTTCCATCTTTAATACAGCCTCCAGCAGGCCAGATGGCACCAATGCAATTGCTAGTAAGTCAATACATCTGGCCGCATTCCTGAAATGACAAATCTGATGGATAGAGCCCCAGCTCCTATACAAAGCCCCTTTTCAGAACGCTCTCCCTGGTACTTGTCTGCTCTAAACAAAACCTAATGTGTGAAAACAAAATAAAAATTGAGCTCTTTCACCACCCCACGGTAACGTTTGGTTCGCAGGGCTTTCCTCTGCCCTGAGCTCTCTGCCTTCAGCACCAGAAGGGCTCCGCTGCCATCCCTCACTCTGCCCGTGCCAGAGGCACCAACAGATCAACACTGGTTTACAATGGATGCTCAGTGATTTTAAGAGCAGCTACATCGTTTAGGAAGTTGTCCTCAAAGAGGGACAAAGCAGAACTGAAACAATTGCTTCTTTTGACCTCTGTAATCTCTCACCGGGCAAATTTTGTGTTGGAAATACACATGACCTCTTCCCATTGTCAGAACAGCAATTAGTCAGCACACAGCACTGCGCTAATATTGATGCGATGTAGGTAAAGCACCCAATTAAGATGCTCTGGACTCTACACAGCCATGCATGGGATTGCTGAATTATTTACAAACCCACCAATAACAATTTGCTGAGGGCAACTGGTCTGACCAGCAAAAGGATGGTGGCAGAGCTGCAACCAACTGCTAGCCAGCTCTAAAACAACAATTAGTATCAACAGTGTTCCATTTAATATGAATTTGTGAAAGCAACCAGCACCAGATAAAATGTGAAATTACAAAGTACAGTGTTGCTCCTGCTTTACTCCACAAATACTTTGCAAAATAAAGCACCACATGAGGTGCAGCTCTTCTAGCTCATGCTGGGCCATGTTAACTCACTGCTGGTGCACAGCAGAAAGTATTTCTATGGTCACATAATCACTGCCACAATAAATATCAAATAACTGACAGTTTCAAGTCGCTAAATCCAAGGTACTTAAGTGGCTGCAACTCTGCTCTCCAGGAGAGGCCCGTGAAGATTTCACCCTTTAAAAGGAGTGCTCTGCCTCCTGTGTTAGCTGCTGCGGTCACAAAGACAGTTCAAGGAGTGATGGTGTTTCAACAATCAAAAAGAAAAATAAAGGAACTAAATTCTGTAAATACAAATCAATGAGAGATGAACGATATCCAGGTGGTTAATCTGAAACGGTCCTACCCTAATTACAAATCATGCTTTTGATTCTCAACAACCCCACCGTGAGCATTTCTGTCTGCAACCTGTGCTGAGCACAGTCTCTACCCAGAAAGTTATGAGTGCAGCAGACAAAGTTCTGATTTATTTGATACAGAGTTTGGGCATAAAAACAAAGATGACGACAGCAAAACTTCTCCAACCTTCCTACTCTGCACCCTAGTTTTGACTCCTTCAGAACTGGATTTTCTGCTTAAGGGGGCAAAGCAACCCAGGCTGAGCAATTCCAACACACCTGCTGTAACTCTTCTCTCCTATTTGGAGGAAAAGCTTTGGGTATCCAGGGGCAGATCCTCTTTAAGTACCCCTTCTCTGTCCTGGTAAGCAGCATGCAGGATTTATTCTGCTTCAGCTCTGTCCTACTTGGGGAATTAAGCTACTTGCACTAGAATTTTTTGCATAGTCCAGTATTATCAACATTAAAACTCTGCTCCAGTTGATCTCATCACATCAATTTTTCTCTACAAATAATAAAAATGAAAGTGATTGCAGTCAGGATCAAGTATGGAAATAGCATCCACCCATCCAATCCTCTGACCACGGGTTGGCCAAAAGTATCACAGCATACCAGGTCCATTTCTTGTATGAGACTGGGGAGGATGGGAGCAGATTTGCTTTTTATTTCCCACCAGATAATGCAAGTAGGTCTAAAGGATTCACATTTTTCACATTTCTCAGCAAGCAGTGAGAATAAGATCCTTGGCTTTATCAGTAATTTATGTGTAAACAGCAAGCATTACTCTAAAAATGGCAGTGCAGAGAATACTTCAAATACTTCAAATATCTGCAGCTAATAATAAAAAGAACCAAACATCTTTATTATACAAGCTGAAATACAAATACCTATATACAAATACACACATGTAAACATCAAGTCAGTGGGTTGCTGTGCACTTTTTTCAGATATTGAGAGGATATCATTAAAAGAGGAGCCACTGCAGACACTTCACAGCCCCATTTCCTGCAGTGAAGACTTCCAGAACCTCGTATGCTCACCTTCTTGGGTTCCACTCCCTGATCCTGACCTGACAAGGCTCCCCACTTGGGCATCACTGCCATATGCTTGCAGCAGGTTTCTGGCTTTCATCTCTTCTGTAGAACTTACTAAAAGGTTACTGGGAATTTCTGCTGCTTATGAAGTATCCAACAGTGCAATCAATAACGGTCACACCTGCACACCCTTCCCTTCTTCTAAGGAAGTACACTGCCTCTGTGATGCAATATTGTGCTAATGTTACTCCAAATGCAAAGTAAAAATGCATGATTATTCTCCGACTGCTTTGCAGTGATTAAGGAGAGCATTTAGAAAAGGGAATAATCAGGGAGTCAGGAATCAGCAAAGATGAGGTGCTCTAGAAATGGAAGAATGAAACTACATTTAAAAAAGCCTTATTTCTCATGACTTTGCACAATACATCTCACTGTTTGGTTAACATTTATTATTTCATCTTTACAGTCTATTATGATCATTAATTCCTTGACTTTTAGATTTCTTAAGTCTCCCCAGACTGCTACTCAGCAAATATAAAATGTGAAATATATTTTCTTCCATTCATACCAAACTATGTTTTTCATTGCTCTATTCTACACAATTTTCACCTACTACTGTATTTGCTGTAGACACAAAACCACATAGCATTAGCGCACACAAGAACAGCACTAATTATCTGTATAACTAAAAAATAGAACACTTCTGAAATATTTCAGTTATGGAGTGTCCAAATATACTCAATTAAGTGGTGGATGTGTTGTATAACCAGGCAGCAATTTCTCAGCACCACCCTCACACTGCACTGCCTCATCATACGTTCTACTTTGATCTGCTGAACTCAAAACTTCCCTGGCCTCATCACCCCACTTAAACAACCCAGTGAAAACACACTGAGAATTCGCTTTGTGTTTGGATATTTGTCTGTTGAGTCATGTACTGAAGCTTAAAGAACAATGATGAAGGACTCTCAATCAACAGATTGAGTCACCTTTCATGAGGCAGAAAAGGACATCACATTACTTCCGTAGGTTTTTGGGTTTGGTTTTTTTTAAACTTCTTTCACAACAACAAAAGCCATCACACCTTGAAAGTCCAAACAGAAAGATGAGCATGAAAAATCTATGTTTTATAGACACTTAAATTCCTTTAAAGCTTTCCTTAAGTCTGTCCTTACATATTTGGAACTGTAAATCAGATGGTATCCAGCCCTTGGGGTTCTAGTTACTGGAAAATCAGCATAGCTGAAAATGATATAATGGAGGTGAATGTCTACTCTACATTAAAGATTGAACATTATTCAAAATAATAAACAATACATTGAAAAAGATTATTGTCTGATTAAGTAATTCAGCAGGAACTCGGGAGAGCATTGCTGCTCATTCCAGATCTAACACAGACATCTTTTGTTCCTTAGTTTGCTTAATATTGCCAGTCACTACAGTGGCTGATGCAGCCTGTCTCAGCTGGAGCACTAATATTGCCATAACGTTATTGTTGACAGAACAGAAATGAGTCCCAGCTATACTACCAACGTATGAGTATCTGAACAACTTTAAACAGTTTGAATTAGGATTCGATGCCATTGTGGGGGGAGAAAAAAACAACTTCACACTAATCCATTCCCAAGGAATTTAATTAGGTAGACTGATGTGCATGCTGATACTTCATGATTAGCATATCACAGGGATTCAACATCATTAGGAAACGTAATTACTGTTTTGCCACACAAAATCTATAGCTTCAAAAACTTCACATCCTGTTTGCTAGCCTGCATTGAGTTTGGAGAGTTCTGAGAGAATGGATGTGACTTGGAAGTTAGCTTAATAAATGTTTGTAACTGTACTCAACCATATGCACAGATATCACTGGTGCAGATTTCTCTTTTTAAATCTCCAGTCTGACTCAAGTCTTTATTTCAACAGAGGAAATGCTGCAGAAAAGACTTTGGGTTGGTTGTTGGGTTGCTTTTCTTAAAGCCCTGAGCCTAAGGACTTCTATCCTTGGATTTCAGCAAGTAATGCAAGGCAGATAACTAGCTCTGACTCACATAGAGGCTGATATTTTGATCATGTCTGAGCTCTTTGTGTAGCAAAATATAGTGAGCACAAGAATGTTATCTCTTGCTCCCACTGCACCTCCACATGTGCAGAGTAAGTGCCCTGGACTCAGATGTCCTCTACTATGAAAAGTGCTTCTTGCCACCTGAAACCCTGGGGTATCTGTGTAATGGATATCTTGTTATCAGCCCTGCTCAGCATAAAGAGGTCCATTGTTTTTGGCATAAAGAAAGCGTGTGTATGTGTGTATACATAAAATGGTTGTAAAAATAAATAGTAGCATATATGAGCATCATAACCAAGTATGTGGCCCATTATTTTGGGTTTTGTTTCAAGAAAAAAAAACTGGAGATAATATCTAGACAAGAGCAACCTGTGGCAATTATAAAAAAGGGGCTTTTCAAGGTCCATTAAGCACTAATCATATCTTAGAATAAGGGGAGAAGGGAGAACCACAGGACTAAAATCATTTGAGGTGTAGATTTCATACCATTAAGAAATTTAAGACAGAGTCAGGTCAGGCTGAGTTTTATTTAATTTAAAAGATACTCATCTGTTAAGTCTCAGTCAGAAGTCTCAGGGTACTGTGTGCCTTTCTTGCAACTGCACACAGGACAGAGATGGGGAAGAAAAAGCCAGGAGAAGCAAGATGAATGCAGTCCTGATTAAGGCCTAGTTTCTTTCTATTCCTTCTCACTCCCCCCCCCCAGTTCCCCTTCAAACCATAAATTAATAATCAAATTTACAGGTTGCTCATCCAAAACACACAGTTGAGACACATTTAACCTCCCCTAACTTGCCAGTTGACTTATGTCAACAGACAAGACGCACTGAGGAAGCATTTACTTGAAATATCTGTACTCTGGAAAACCCTCCTGCCTTAAACAGCACATCTTAATTCTGGCTCTTGGGGAAAGGCAGTGATGGTGCAGTTTGTGTTAATGTTCTGTGTTACTCCTCTGCGGAAGAAAGGCCCTTTTCTTCCTTGACTCTCTCCAGAGGACAGAACCGTTGTCTCTCATAAATCTGAACTTGGATAAGTAGTTATGTTCATGTGCCCTATGTGATGTTGTACTGGGGCAATTTCTGCTGCTCTGCAGTAGTATTTTTCTTACACATCAGCACTCACATAGCTCAGGCAGTGGCCATCTGCATAAGCAGATCAATGCATGCACACATTACTGTGATCTGCTCCCCAAGGCCTCCTGATAACAGATACAGCACTACATCACTAAAGCATTGCTTCCTACTGAAAATAAACCCTCCTACTACAGTATGCAGTTTCCAGTGAGAACAATTTGAAATATTTTACAGTGCCAGAGCTCTTTTATCATATTTTCTCAATTAAGATGAGCAAGAAAACATCAGCATCAGCAGGATGGATCTAAGGATTTAAGGCTGGCAGCCTTTTCAGAGCAGCAGGCTACACAAGGGCTATGGGTCTCCCAAGCCAACTGGCACCCTTCTCCCTACCAACCTCTGCACCAAGCACTGCCTTAATCAGTCCTCCCACTTGGATACCAACCCACACCACCTCTGCTGTCAAAGTACTTCAGGGCCTGATCCAAATCCAAGCAGACTCAGTTCTCTCTCCTCACTCCAACTACGCTTGACAGGCATTGCTGCTGTGACACTTACCAAATCCCTCCTTCTCTGTAACAACCCAACCGACACGTACCAGTGCTGGACAATTACAGCTTTCTGCTCTGTGGGCTGGTTGAAATTATCTCAGTGCGAGGTCAGAGAGGAAAATGTCACCTTTGAAATGAGAGGAGGTTTCTGTAGCACATTATCACGTAATATAAACAACAATGACACCAGAGACAGCAAAAGTTTGCAGCTGTATTATAAACTTTCTTCCATCCCCCTCTGCCTAAGAATAAGTCATCCAAACAAGTCCTGGCACTTTTGACTGCTCAAGAAACTTTATGGCTGAGAGCTGCACAGATGATTTACTGCTAGGTTCCCATTTTCCCTTCAGCTTGCATTAAACTAGAAATTCACAATTGTTTAATGTACGACAGCATACTCGCCTTTTTACTCCCCTCCCCCTCCTCTCATGAGAAAACTTGTTTTATGGTGGCTTGTGAAAGAATTTGTGGTACCCGATTACAACACAGAGCTATAAATTCAAGTCTTAAAAAAAGGCTGTCTTCTTTTTTTTTTGTGCTCAGCAGTAACACACTCATTTTAATGAGCCAATCGTCTAGGTATGAGAACACACAACTGCCGGGAAAGAGAAGACAAACCATCCTGCTGTATCCCCACTGTCTGTGATGGATGCTGCTCTAGCAAAGCACATCGCTGATGCTGAGCTGTTGCTAGTCTTTGCGCCAGCTCATCTCTGCTCACCTTACCTTTTCTGGGCAGCCTGCACCGGTGCCTCACCACCTTTTTCCTAAATGCAGTCTGTATCCCCCTTCTTTAGGTTTGAAATATTTCCCCTTCCTCTATCAAGGAGGTACATAATGTCAAGAGCAGAAGTGCGCTGCTTTCAGTAATGAGATTTAAGTAAAAAAATCTTGTAACATTTCTATAATTGCTCATTTAGCAAATAATACAGGAAAAAGACAACTTTTGTGCTGGCCTGAGTAGAAGGCAGCATCAAAGGAGACAACTGTTACTTTTAGAGAAAAAAGCATAAATAGCGAGAAACAAGAGAACACTAACAGCTACCTAAAGGCAGACCTATACTGTGAACACCAACAGGTATAGACTGTCATACTGGCAATCTTCTGCAGTGAGCACTGTCATGGAGACCAACGGACACCAGTAGCTCTGCTGGCACTGGGTCACACAGAACCAAGCAAAGGAGTGGGATCAGTATGTAACATCATCCACTACACACCATTTCTGCTTAGCTTTCCTAATTCAATACTTAAAAAAAAAAATCAGTCTAAATAATACTTAGCAATAAGAGTTGGAAGGGGAAAAGAAGATAACTTCCTCCACTGCCATACAAAAGAAAACCTCAAAATTGAATATAAAAGCTGTAACTGCGATGATAGAAGTCCACGAGTGGGGGAGGTATCTACAACCCAAGTTGTTTTTTTTTTTAATGCAACAAAATAGAGTACTACTTTCAACTTTTTATCAATATAGATTTCTTTTAGTTACTAGTCCATCCAACTGCCAGGAAACAGCATCAAAGTCGTGGTAGCCCCAGCCTAAAACTCTTCACAAATGCACATTATATGCCTGTCTGTGCACTCCCGGTC
Organism: Perdix hodgsoniae; assembly: GCA_035772895.1. NCBI lineage: Eukaryota > Metazoa > Chordata > Aves > Galliformes > Phasianidae > Perdix > Perdix hodgsoniae. The sequence goes on from JAPSGF010000013.1 coordinate 7,764,989, forward strand.
TTTCACATTTCCACTTTTAGAAATATATGTGTGACAGTTATAAGTAGTAAAGGAATATGCTCAAAAGAAAAGATGTGGTGAAATGGAAGTTCTATGTCTCACAAAGTGTTTTTCTGTACCAGGATGGAAAGAAAATAAGAACTGCTGCACTCATAGCATACAGAGCTGCAGAAGGAAGAGGTTGACCAACAGCTAAAGATCTACTTGGAGAGTTCTTCCTTAACTTTCACTTAACAAAACATTTCAGCTCAGCTTCTAAGAACTGAACAATGTTATTTTCTCCTATTTTCTGGTTCTGTTATTTGTGGGGATTTTTTTGTCTTTCCTGCTATTTCTTTCCCTCTCCAGAAATGATGAAGAAAAATGAGAAATCAGAAATACAAGCCACATTTTTCCTCGAAGAATTTTAAAGCTAGAAAAAAAAAAAAATAAATCAGCATAAAGATGGGATTAAAGAGAGGTATTTTTAATGCTTAATCTGTAAACTAGAGTTATGTGTTTTTTTTTTTTCCTGTTTTACTTAAATTCAAGTACTACTTGACTACAAGCTACCTCTCAGGAAAATATAATCTCTATAGAAGAATAGCATTCCCATAACAGTCAAATGGATTAATTTAGTCAATGAATATTTCTTTCAGGTCTAAATAGGACAAAGACCCTGGGGGAACTACTTGTTTATTTTTCCATTCGTTGTAACAAATGTTCAACTACACCACAGTTGCTGCTGTTAATATCAATGGTCTACATTTCAGCTACATGTGCTGCTGCTTTAGGAACAGTGGGGTCAACCTTTTCAGTTGAAAACTATCAGTAAAAATATTAATGTCTATTGACTCAGTGGAGAAACAACTATGACACTAACTTGCCTCACTTTACATGGAGCAGGACATAAGCAGTGGTTCATAAACGGCATTCAGCTTTAAGAAATTTAAGTGTAAAACAAGTTTATGAGCTTTATTTGGAGAAAAACTCCTTACATCATTAGTATGATCTGTTAAATAAGAGGTTTTCCAAAAATCAGCTTTTCAGTTGCATTTTCAGCAGCATCTGAATAGAACTCCAAAAAAGTCTGCCTTCGAGTATCAACAAAAATCACAAGCTATTTCACTGTAATAACATTAAGATTAAATCAGTGACATCTGATGGAATTCTGAACTGAGGCTTCCTGCTTGGCGATTCTAAAATTCAGTTTGGTTTCTGCTGTCATTTGTTTTAAAGAGGGAAGTAAAACAACTTCATGACTTTAAGTTCAGGCATTTTCTACCACTTTCTTTGCCACCTTGGCCCCATGTGGTTTTGAAGAGCAGTGAGATGTTCAGAGCAGACAATAAGCACCTCAAGGCTGGGAGGGGGAATACCCCCAGTGATAACACCACAATGGGCTGCTGTCCTGACACAGATGAACCATTGGAGGTCTCATATACATACAAGCTTGAATTCACATTCAGACTGAGTTTTGGCCACAGTACCCCATATTTGCTACACGTAGCTGTGGTTGACATGTTGCACAGTGACGCTGTGTCTCACACCTGCAGCATCCTCAGACATCATACGTTGCTTTTGCAGTTTTATTCCTCATACACATGCACATACATACATCTGGACTGCTTAACTCCCAAACCAGCCGAGTATGAAGCCTTCTACACATAAAGTCTTTTAGCATTAGCTAAATAAGATCTAGGAGTTAAGCTATTCTTCTCAAAACAACCTCAAAGAAAACAAGGAAACAGAAATAGTCACTTGTAGAAATGGTAGAAAAGGAAGGAGAATTGTTGCAGGTTAGGAACAAACAGCATGCCTGTTAGGAAGGGAAACCATTAAAGTAAACAAGATACTCTCATTACAAAAGTATTTGAACAATGGTTAGTTTCATTTTAGCTGAACTTCAGCAGACTGACTGTATTAACATAAGGTGTACCAGCCTTAAAAAGCCATCTATTAAACAAGGGAAGCACAGCATTTTTGCACTTGCTAGTTGAGATTTTTAACTTCAGCTGCACACTTTTGAATAAGAATGTCTCAAATGTTTTTAGTCCACATATAATTTCCTGCATCCCACCACTACCATCCCCCACACCTCCTGCTTTCATAACATACACTTCTCCTTGTCTTGCAACTGCACAAATACACTGCAGCACACATCTCTGGCTCCCAAGGAAAACATTAGGGAGTGGGTGTGCTTCCTTAAGATTGTATTGTGCCTAAAGATAAGCCAAGCAGAAAACAAAGAACACATTATAAGCAACTGGAATAGCGGCTTCTGAGGTTTCCAACACTTAAAAATGTTTAAAGTAGAGTGGATATTGATGACAAACAGCCACTTTCTAGATTGAGAACCATGCCATTGCTTTTTAGTGGATGAATCAGCAGAGGACAGATACTCGATAACAATACATTTGGCCAAGGCTGTACTTGTGATACACTAAGCAGCAAGGTCAAAGTCAGCAAGACTGTAGCGCATGGCTGCTGTAGAAAATACAACCCAGGGTAGGGACAAACACAAGCATTTAGCTAGGCAAAGGGCATGAGTATGTTACTTTTCAAAGCCGTGCAAAGCCATCCATGAAGCAGGTCCATTGGGACGGAACAGTTGGTAGATGAGATGTTAGGCAGGATGCAGTCTATGTGGGAGCATGCCACTGAAATCATAAAGGAGACTAACAAGCTATAAAAATAATTACATAAAAACCCCTGGCATTTCCAAAGAAGGCTTGCCATTTGTAATTCAAAGATGCTCTATGCCAAAAAGAACTTTCCTTTATCTCAAATTCTTTTCAGTTCACTTTGACGTGAAATTTTAAAAATCCCAATTTCCTTCCTCTAGTCTGCCAAAATAACAATTAAATACCCAAGCGGCTGATGAAAGCCCCAAAGGAACACAAAGTTTGGCATGATTTTGACCCTAAGTGATAGACTTTGCAAGTTAAACCATTTGTTTTAAATTCCATTATCTAGAATAAATTGTCTATGAATTGCTTGTAACACATAGGGAAGAGAATTCTGCACCTATTAAGACTACATTCAGATTTGCTACTTGGGAAAAGAAAGAAGATACCTTGCAGTCCTAGAAAGACTCTTAGGACATTACTAAGAGGATACGTAGGAGAATGTCATGTAAATATTCATACATGGCATATAGACTCTCTTTTGATCATATTACAGGGATAATATCACAACAATGATTAAGAACTGGTTGAATTGGTTCTTTACAGACTGCTGATACTCAAAACTGGGAGAAAAAATACATTCAGCATTCATGTTATAGAAATATGACATGATACAGAACATGGCTGGATTTGGTTGGGTTTCAAGCTTTCTGTAACCCAATGTATTTCACTCTTTCACATCTGGAAATATTTTTTCTAATTTCATCCTTTTAGGTGACATCCCATACTCCCCATTCTAAGCCACGTTTGGTATTTTCTCCCCAGGAGTTTAGATTGACCATAAAAGAACGTCAGCCTATCTTAGAAGGTGGTTTTCTGCTGTGTGCTCTTCCAAAAAGCTTCAGAAAAACACACTGTAAAGATCCCAAATGCAGTTTAAGTATAATAAAAAGGATCTCAGACTTTAGCTGGTCTAGCATATAACTAAATATAGAGACAGGGAAGATGGAACATTTTATACATTCAGGTTGAACAGCAGTGAACTACAGGATTCAACATCTGATCAATGGGAGACTGTTGATGAAGCTTGCTTGCTTCAAATGTAGGAGGCTTTGTGCTCATGGGCTCTTGTCCCGATGGGGGACTTCAACCATCCGGATATCTCTTGGAAAGAGCACACAGCAAGTTGCAAGAGGTCTAGAAGGCTCCTGGAACGTGTTGATGAAAACTTTCTGGTCCAGGTGTTGGACAGACTGACCAGAGGTGAAGCATTGCTGGACCTGCTGCTCACCAATGCGGAGGAAATCATTAATAGTGTTAAGGTCGGAGGCAGCTTGGGTTGAAGTGACCACGCCCTGGTCAAGTTCATGATCTCAAGGGATGTGGGTCCTGGTGAAGAGTGGTGTCAGGACCCTGAACTTTGGAAGTGCAAACTTTAAGCTGTTCAATAGTCTGTTGGCTGAGATCGCCTGGGATGCTGTCTTTAAAAACAAAAATGTTGAGGACAGCTGGTTACTCTTCAAGGACGCCTTCCTGAGGGTGCAAGAGCTCTCCATCCCTCTGAACAAGAAAGTGGGCAGAGGAGGTAGGAAGCCGGTGTGGCTCAGTAAGGACCTGTGGGTCATGCTGAGGGCAAAGAAACGTGCGTACAAGCTCTGGAAACAAGAGCGTGTCACCTGGGAAGAATACAGGGATGCCATCTGAACTTGCAGATGTGGGATCGGGAAAGCCAAGGCGCAGGCAGAACTGAACTTGGAGAGGGATGTGAAAAACAATAGGAAGACTTTCTACAGGTACACTGGCCAGAAGAGACAGGCCAAAGCGAGTGTACCTCCTTTGGTAAATGTAAAAAGAGAACTGGATTCAACAAAGAGAAGGCTGAGGTACTGAATAAGTTATTTGCCTCAGTCTTCACTGGCAGCCAGGATTCCAGTACTTCTCACATCCCTGAGCCCTGCATCACTAAACCTCTGGGTGGGGATCAGGGTAATAAATCCCCCCGCGCTGGGAGGATAGAGCAGGTCTGAGACCACCTCATGAGACTGGATGTGTACAAGTCTATGGGGCCAGATGGGGTGCATCCCAGGGTTCTGAAGGAGCTGGCTGAGGTGGTTGCCAATCTGCTCTCCATCATTTTTGAAAAGTCATGGCTGTCAGGTGAGGTCCTGGACGACCAGAGGGTCACATCACTCCTATTTATAAGAAAGGGAGCCAGGAGGATCCAGGGAACTATAGGCCGGTGAGTCTCACCTCTGTGCCTGGGAAGATCATGGAACAGATCATCCTGGATGACATGCTTAATCACGTGAAGAATGGGCACATGATCTGTGACAGCCAGCATGGCTTCACCAGAGGAAGGTCACGCTAGATCAATCTGTTGGCCTTCTATGATGGAGAGACAGCATCAGTGGAGAAGGGAAAGGCAACTGATGTCATTTACCCGGACTTGAGCAAGGCCTTTGACATGGCCTCCCAGCACATACTTATCACCAAATTGGAGGAATGTGGATTTGATGGGTGGATCATTCAATGGATAAGAAACTGGTTGAATGGCCACAGACAGAGAGTGGTCATCAATGGCTCCATGTCCAGGTGGAGACCAGGAATGAGTGGAGTCCCCCAGGGTCTGTCTTGGGACCAGTGCTCTTTAACATCTTTATCAGTGACATAAATGATGGAATCAAGTGCACCCTCAGCAAGTTTGCTGACGACACCAAGCTGAGTGGTGCGGTCAACACAGTGGAAGGAAGGGATGTCATTCAGAAGGGACCTCAAGAGGCTGGAAAGGTGGGCCTGGGTGAACCTGATGAGGTTCAACACAGCAAAGTGCAGAGTTTTGCACTTGGGCTGGAGGAATCCCAGGCATCCATACAGACTGGAAGGAGCAGTCCTTGAGTGTAGCCCTGTGGAGAAGGACCTGGGAGTCTTGATTGACGAAAGCTTAATATGAGCCAGTAGTGTGCTCTTGCAGCTCAGAGGGCAAATGGTATCCTGGGCACCATCAGAAGAGGGGTGGCCAGCAGGGACAGGGAGGTGACTGTCCCTCTCTACTCTGCTCTTGTGAGGCCCCATCTAGAATACTGCATCCAAGTGTGGAGCTCCCAGTAAAAAAAAAAAAAGACAGGGAGCTGCTGGAGAGGGTCCAGAGGAGGGCCATGAAGATGATCAGGGGACTGGAGCACCTCCCCTATGAAAACAGGCTGAGGGAGCTGGGCTTGTTCAGCCTGGAGAAAAGAAGGCTGCAGGGTGACCTCATTGCAGCATTTCAATACCTAAAGGGAGCCTACAGAGGGGAGGGGAATCAACTCTTTGAAAGGGTTGATAACTGCAGGACAAAAGGAAATGGTTTTAAGTTGAGGGAGAGGAGATTTAGGTTGGATGTCAGGGGGAAGTTCTTTACAGAGAGAGTGGTGAGGTGCTGGAACAGCTGCCCAGAGAGGCTGTGGATGCCCCAGCCCTGGAGGTGTTCAAGGCCAGGTTGGATAGGGCCCTGGGCAGCCTGGGCTGGCATTAAATGGGGAGGTTGGTGGCCCTGCATGTGGCAGGAGGGTTGGAGCTTTGTGATCCTTGAGGTCCCTTCCAACCCTGGCCATTCTGTGATTTTTATCCTCAGAGCAGATATCGTGATTACCATGCACATAATGCAACAGCATTGTGTCCTGGCAAAATAAATATTGCCCTTTCATAAGTACTCCTACTGGAAACACAGGAGAATTGAAGTGACTTTAAAACAATTAAGTATTTAAATGCAGTGTTCTGATATCATTTGGGCAATGGACTTGTCAGTAATAATTGCTCTGAGCTACTGGAAAATCTGGATTAGAGACCGGATATGGAAGAAAAATTATTTCGCAAACAGCAGCCAGGATGGGATTTGCCACAGCTTGAAACTAACTAAAATGTTTCCAAAACTCACCTTGAAAGAAAATTGAGTAAAAGCCTGAAAATTGTTGGCCCACTTACTAAGCACAGTCCAAACGCTCACTCTACTTCCCTCTTATATTTTCCTGCAACAGAAACAGCAGTGCAGATCCCAGACACTACTGGGTAACAGTCATTCCCATTTCCCTTCAATAGAGTTAGTTAGGGTCTTGTGTCATCCAGGAGATCTACAGACAAGTTTCAGTCAGCTTCCTGAACAACCTTGGCCTTATTCAGCAGAGATTATAAAGGCACAGCATGTGTGCAGCTCTTCTGCACACAGAAAGTTCTTTGGTCAAAGCTTGCTACGTCTTCTTCCTCTCCTCAATTGTCTTTGAGTAGCATTTAATTATGGTGTATGTGTTCTTTGCTCTCTTCTTCCACTTTATATCAGTATGGCTGTAAGCTCGTCATCTAATAATGAGACTTGTATTAGAAGAAACAGTCTGACATCTTGATTCCTCATATCTATGGTCCTGCAATGCAAAGTATAGCTATAAGTACGCTACATTTGGTTTACGGTGTTGTCTTATTTCATAAAACAAAAGCACTAAGAGCTTAGTATCCTTTTTTTGCCTTAATCTATGGGTTCCTTTTCACTATTTCACGTCCCAACATAACATGAACTGTTGAAAAGATACTGCAATTTGAACCCATGTATGTAAAGGGAAGTCAGAAGCAAGATTGGCTCAGGAGGCTTTCAGGAAGCACAAGAAATTGATCAAATTATGCAACTTCCTCAAGATTTGGTTTGTTAATCCTACCACATGTTTGTGAATGCAAGCTATTAAAAGGACATAAAACTTTTTAACAGGTGAACAGATTCCAGGCAAAACTATCCCAGCTGAGCCTCCGCACATAGCAGGCCTCAAATCCTTAAAGCCTCCCCTTAATTGTTATTACAGTAATTTTTTTATGGTTCACAGTGACAGGACAGAAGTCCCTATCCACATTTTCAGCTTTTCACAAAGTGAATGAGAGAGAATGACGCTTCCAGATTTCCACTGCAGAAGAATTTTAGGACTTTCTAACAACTATTTGTCCAAACAAGTCAGATAGTTTAATTTGCCTCAACCATCCAGAAGGGAATGGAAAAGGGGAAAGGTCCCAGATGCTTGAGAGGTCTCAACAGCTCCTGAGCTTTCCAAAAACACTGAATGTGAAAGACAAAGATGACAGAAATAGCTCACATACTTTATTTGACTACACTAACTACAGACCACAGGAGCAAGTTGAAACCCTGCTTTTTCTTTGCCCAATTATTCAAGCGAAGCAAAAATTCTCTCTCCAAGGTGAATAAACTTAAACCATAAGTAAATTCCTGCTTAAATATTGACATAGAACAGTATATTCTCTACTACCCACTGTTTAGTTAGCAATTAAAGTATAAGATAACAAGGCACATGTACACAGCTGGATGAAGAAACCTCAAATTTCTGAGTTGTGTTCCAGATTCAAGTGTCAGCATGGAGTCAAAATGACTTCTATCTTGCCAGTGTTAACAAATTTAGATTAAGTATACAGATACCAAATTTCTTGCATGATTTATTGACTATGTAATGCTAATTTTTGTACCCATATAATTTGTAAAGTCTCATTTTACTAGGTACTGTATAAAGAAACATGTCAGGCACATGACAATACTAGATATGAATAAGGATGTTGGTTTATTCCTCATTTCTCCCTAGCCCCAGGAGTACCCTGTGTTTTGCCCAGTTGTCATGGCATTCACCTTGCAGACTGGATAGGCAGGGGACCTGACCAAGACATTGCCTAATATTGCTTAAGACAGAGGTTTTGGTCCCCAGGTATCTTCCAAAAATCAAAGCCCTTTCAAAAGGATTCAACTTCAACACACACAAACCTTCCCAACACTCCTGTTCAGTGCTCATCACTCACACCAGTGCAGCAAGATATGATATACACTATCAGCTGTGCTTCTCAGTGATAAATTACAAAACAAAACAAGAAAAAGGTCGAAGTATTGTATTGAGTTTTCAGTAGAATGGGATTCTCAGGGAACCCTAACAGGACTGAGGTGATTCTGCATTAGTCAAATGCAAAAGGAACCATTTGTCAGCTGACTTGATGCTTCATTACAGCATAAGAACTTTCATTTCAGAATAGATCACCCAAGCCTCTCAGCCTTGCAGCATTTGAGAATGAACATTAGACTACAACATACTGAAACTCTATTTCATGGAATATTATTGTATTTCATGGGATATTACTCAAAGAATGACAGCAAAGCTTAGTTAAAAATGACATATTTAACCATGTTCACACTGATTAGGAGAGAGAGCCATAAACAATATTTATGCCCTGTCAAAAGTAAAGTTCTTTCAGTTCAATTGAGAAGGCTTTCTTGCTAACTTGCCACTTGGAACACACTGTCTCCAACTCATTCCTGTGAAAACTCAATATTATTTTTAAAATTAACCAAACAGGTTTGTATAAAAGAAATCGTTTAACTATACATTTCACTGAGTACAGCTGTGAGGTCAGGAGGTCAGACAGTCCTACTCAATTCCCTGGCTATGTATTGAAAATCTTATTAGCAAATTACACAGTGAACCAAGCACATAAGATAACTGACAACTGTTTGTTGAGCATCTCAACAGATCTGTTAGGTTTAATAGGATCACACAAGTTTCACAATACAATGAGAAGCTGAGGGATGAGCTCAACATGGTGGTGGTGGTGGTATACAACCCTCCAATCTAAGGGATGCGTTTAGGGGACAAGATGACCAACTGCATGGGCCTTGATAACTGCCAGAAAAGCATTTGGTCCTAAAGAGAACATGAATTTGTGTCTCCAGTTTTCACATCCCTTTGTCAGAGCAAACAATGAACCCAGCTTTCTCCAAGTGCAGTTCAAAGCTACATGGACTGACCAGGGTGTACTGGACTCATTTTAATTTCCTGAACTCCATGTTAATTAAGATAATTTGTGAGAAAGATCCATCACAAAACACAGAGTTAGGGTTTATGGCCCTATTTAACAGCATGTCTTCCTTCACTTGCATGCATTTCACAAAGCAGCATTTAAATACAATCAATAAACAGATTTAAGCAAGCACAGGATCAAAACCAGGATTCTTCAGGAAGGAACTAAATTCTTAGATCTGATGTACCTCATAGACAGCATGAACTGAAGAGAGTATTCCACAGGGACAGCAGAAGCACCTCTTATAGGCACTACAGATACATTTTGGACCTGCCCAACTAGTAGCCCTGGAGCTCAGGGGCAGCTCTTGCACAGCTTGATCACCCTTAATCTTCCTTCAACATGACAGCAGTGCTTATTACATTTAATTAAAATCACCTACAAGCTGTGTGGGCAGTCAGAGAAGGTCTTTCAAAACCCTGTGCGAGTTCCTTTTTGACAAAGCCCCCAGGGCCAAATGATATGTTAGCCTGTAGCTCCTCACAAGAGGACAGCTCTGAGAGCAGTGTTGCTCCCTTGCCTCCATAACAAGGATCTGTGCCTTCCGAGCACTACCTACAAGCAAAACTGGATAAATTAATCCATCCTGCCCATGCCTGAGCAGCAGCACTGCCCTGCTCACAGTACTCCAAAGCTGTTTGCAGATAGATACTTGCAGAGCACATCCCCAATCCTCTCTGTCCCTGTACCACTTTTCCCTAGCCAACCCAGCACAGGAGCTGGAATAGGAATGCAACTGGAGCATAGCTAGAGATTGAAGTCAGGAACAGGCTGACAGAACACGCACAAGAGAAATAAAGTCTAACATGACTCTTTTTATGCATGCATGCCTCATCTTTGGATGCTCTAGACACACTGACCTGTGAAAGCAAGTATTTGTATGTATTCTTAGAAAGCACATCACAGAAATAGTCATAAACTTATAACAGAATGCAGCATAAATTAAAGATACTAATAGAAATCTGACTCAGCAAACAAGTCCAACCAATGCCTCCTAACTTGTGAGTGCTAACTAGCTGGAATTCCTCAGAAACAGATCAAATGAACTATCCTTCAGGGAGCCAGAACACCTTGGTGACACTGCAGGGGCACACAGCTGCCACAGTGACCATCATGGCTGTCAGGCTCAAAAGTAAGTTTTTCATCAGCATAAGTTAAAGGAACAGACCAATACACACTTAGAAATGCAGCTCTACTGCAATGCAACAGAAGATCTGTATTTATATAGGTTTCATAAGAAAATCTTAGATAACTTTTCATCACAGAGAAAGAACTGGCAGGAGAGGGTTCAATCACTTAGAAATTATCAGATGTTGCAATTTTTAACATCCACAGCCCAAAGTGCATATTCACCAGCCCAGGGCCTCAGCACTATCTCACATTCCACAGAAACAAACACTTCTGCACAATACTTCAAAGGTCCTTCCCAACAAGTGCCATGAAGCCCAGCTGCACGGTGCCCCAAACACAGCCACTGCCAGCGCCTGCCTGGTGCCAACACAGCAACATGGGATTAAAAAAAAAACATCACAGTGCTGCGCTGGCAGCCAACACAAGGAGCACCCTATGCAAACACTGACCGAGCTCTCAAGAGCTGAAGCACTGCCCTGACTATGCAGAGATTCACAGCATGCTCACATAGGGGTCCATGGACCTGTGGGCACTCACCTCATGGCTGGTAGACATGGCATAGTGTGAAGCAGCTCCTCCAGCCTGCTGCTCTGCTCTCATCTCCATCAACAGGCAGCCAGCACATGCCTGATCTTCCAGACCACGAGGGCAAGTCTGTTCCCCTGTTAAAGAAAAGAAATAATAACAAAAATGACAACAAAGACAAATCAGCTCATGGAGAAGGCACAAGGCTGGAGTGACTGCAGGAAATGGAGGCCCTTGCTGTTAGCACGAGCCAACAGCCACAGCCCATGCCAGGTCAGTGCCCTGCCACAGCACATACCCTTGGCTCAGCCCCTTCTTCACCACATAGCAGTGCAGTTTCAGTGTGCAGGTGAAGAGGCCTAACATATTGCAGCATCATCCTCAGAGTGAGAAACACAGCCATGAAGACCCTCCAGCCCATGGGGCAGCCCACACAGCTTACACAGCTGCTCCTGATGCACTTCTCACACTGTAGGTTCACTCAGCCATGAGCAGGCACAGAAGCAGAACTGCAACTGAGAAAGAGGAGCCAGCTGCTCCAGGAAAACAGAGGTTTTCCTACACTTCCTCATAGCACTTCTCCAGGCAAACAATTCAACAGAAGCCATTCCTGGAGCAGGCCTGGGTGCAGCCTTACCTGCTCCCCTGCTAGGCTGCATCTTTGGAAACCTCACACAGCCTCAGACTAAGACACATCTCACACTCACCAATACTCCCCAGAATTGCTGCTACTACACTTTACTCACTGTATTCCCACACCACAGTGAAGTAATCCCACCATAGAGGCACCCTGAGTCAGCAGCAACCCAGCTGCAGCCCCTCTGCAATTACCAAACCACTCAACTCCTTGCACCTGCTGAAACTGATCACCAAAGTGCATAGCAAGAGGTGGTTGCTTTCTGCAGGGGTTTTTCATAACCCCCAGATTCCATAAGTATTTCAGCCTTCAGAGTATTGCTTTGGAAGTCTCACTATCCTTGGGAAATATCAAAGAATTGGGATTACCATGAAGTTAAATGGAGTGTGAGATCTACTGATTGTTAGTTCTAGAGCTACACTAACTACTGTAACTGTTAAATAATGTTTAAAATATGCATTGTCTTCTTCATCTTATGATTTTTAAGAAAATAGCAAAGGAAATGCTCCCTCTGAATAAGAAACAAAGTAAAAGCAGATTTCCCTGTTGCTCTCTGGCATTTCAAGTTCCTCATGGGAAAGTACCTCAACTAAACTCAAAAGAGGACTTACCAACACCCAAGCAGCAATGATTACACAAGAGATTCTACTAAAGACACTAAGCACACACATCCACCCTAAAATCCACCTAATCCTACTTCCAGCAAATACTTTTGATATTTCTGTTGCTTCAGAGCAGCATACTGAGCAAGTGTTTCTTATCTGACTAACAGTAATTAAGATAACAGCTTTAGCATGGAAAAGACATGCAAATGGGAGAAAAATCTAATATCAAGGATAAGTAAAGGGGTATGGCAAGGAGGTCACAAAATCATTTGTAACAGTGGTTTAATGCTTGTGTAGGAAATACTGTCAACTGCTACAGCATACGTTAAACTCAATGACTACTGCTATAGCCCTTGAGTTTACAGTATTGCTTCTGAGAGTGTTGACTCAAACTGGTACTTGAAACCTATAATACCTCCAAGCAGACATCAGTAGATTGGCACTTTTGGCTTTTTTATTCCCAATTAGACATATCCAGGAAAGACATTAACATAATTTTACTCACATAACCATAGATGCCAGAAAGACTTTATGTGTAGTCCAGTACTGGTAGGTGTTGAGCAGCTCCTCAAACTCTACACTTTCAAAAGTTAATTTAAACATAGCTCTACAAGCAATAATCTTGCCTCCCCTGAGCTATTCTATAACATACATGCCTTGTACTAAGCTGTCTTCCAATAGCCATTAGAGCAGATTTTAGAACCTGTTATGCTAAAGGCTATACTCCAAATGATGAAATAGAGGTTTGCTGATTACTTGATACCTTCACAACAGAGGATAGCTTTGAACACCAAGTACACCATTTGTGTTAAAGACAGCTTTTGGTAGGAAATAATTTGTAATCAAATAGCCACAACCAGAAACCATAACAATAACTTAATTGTGCATTAGAAACATGATGCAGGAAGGTTCCACTGGTACAGAATAAAGCCACAGACTCTGTGCATGCATGGATGCAAGCATCCTCATTATTAGCTTATATTACTATGTTCACTGACACCTGCTGATGCTCTCATTTATCTTGCCAATGTAAATACATTAGTTGGTCAGGTCCTCCAGAGGCCCCTTCCAACCTCAACCATTCTGAGATGGCTGTTCTTGTTCTAACATTTAATACAACTTCAGGAAAAAATTCTGTGCCTTGAACACATCATGGCTGATCAACCAATGATGACATGGCATCTGAATCCCAATGGCAGTTTGTTCATTAGCCTTAAGATGTGTGTGGTAAAATATTTTTTTCCCCAACTTCTGTCCTCTGGAAGATGAACCATACCTGGGACTGTGAATCTGGCTGCTCCAGAATGATAAAGGAAAGCACACTTACTGGACTTCATTGGGAACTCATCTTTCAACAATTTGACAGTTAACTATATTTCAAAACAACATCTATCTGTTGCTTTGTGTGCTTATTTAGGATTGGAATAAACTCCCTTATTCCCCTAACTATTATTTGATATAATATTTGACAGATTTAGTTTACCTGAATGCAGAGAATCCACAGACATTACATCCCAATTGGATGCTGTTGTTATTAAACACAGGCCAGGATTTCTGTCCTGACATTCTCATTTCTCCTCTTTGTTCACCATTCAACTGCTCAGAAAACTGCTGGATGCTCTGTGCTGAAGTCACATCATCTGACACCTATTAATAAATATACAGCTGGTCCTCACCCCCAACTCCCCAGGGGTATTTCCATCCTGCTACCAGATCTTTTCACCCATTCAGACCAAAACTTCACATTCAGCAAAAGGAAGACCAACTGTACTTCCCTATATCTTTTTCTTCCTAAAATTAATCTTACATTACGCTAATTGATCAAAATTATCAACATCAACTCTTTAGCCATTAACATTGCTACAGTCAGCCAGAAGTGCTGTACTTGCCTTTTCCCTCTCTTCCTTTCAGAGACCTGGTGTAGCAATTGGACAATTTAATATGACAAGAAAGGCATCACAACAGAGATGTAATGACAAAAAGACTAGCATAATAAAAACATACTATAAAGGAAGGGAAGATGATTGCTCAGCTGCATCAGAAGATTCTAGGTTCACAGGAGAAAGCTTCACCAAGGACAGATCTCCAAGAAGAAAACCTTCCTCTATGGCAGCCATCCCTTAAATGAGGTCTAAGAGAGGTGCAGCCAGGCTCCACCCCTTCTGGTCACACAGCTGAATTGCCCTCACCTGTGCTCACAGGGCTGACCTGGTCCTTTCCCCAGGTGCTCCATCAGTGGTTCAGGCTGTGACTCAGCAGTTACTATGCACATGGGCAAGCACCTCTGATGCAAACAAAGAAAACAAAGAATGTAGCTTCTGCTGAAGCCAATGATATTAAAGGTTGTTTTTCTAAATGTCCAGAGATAGTAAGAGTTCAGGACTCATCATGTGAGAGTGCCAAAGAAGGGAGAATGAGGCCAAAGTGAATTCTGTTCGAAATCCAAACAAATATTCAATTATTTTGGCAAATATTTACCAGATCTAGTTCATATCTACATTTGATTTGTGACCCTCTCACATGGCCAAATGAATGAGAGACTCCTGCTGTCTTCAGCACTGTCTAGAACGGCAACTTCACAGTACAGAGTTTGGAAGCTGGATGAAAAAAAAAAATAAAAAAAAAATTAACAATAGTTGCCAGCTATTAAAATGGATTTGTTTATATTGGCTATGGCATTTCTCCTCCTCTAGGCAACTTTGGCCCTAGAAAAGGTGATTAGTGGTAGGCAGTGCAGAGCTGTGGGATGTCCTGCTTGCACCAGATACGCTCCTCTCTGTAAGGAGGCAGCTGCTTTGTCACCATGGGCTGATATTGTTTGACATGAAGCAGTCACAACACCTAAAACTCCTTCCCCACAGGTCATCTCCATCTCATTTACACAGAAAACACTGAAATAATACCATTGGTAAAGAATAAGCAATACATATAAAGAGAGCATGTGTTAGACTCTAATAAACTATTTATGGTATTGTAAAGGTGTAGTGGTCCAGAGTAACAGGAGATATCCTTTCCCCTTCTGCTTTAAAACATTCTGCCTCCAACTCTTCTTATTCTCATAGCAGTAATTGTCTTAAAATAATTACGTGGTTCTATAGCAGTTCAAGCAAGGACAATTCCTTCAAGCTGGAAGTCTGCTTTATATCCTTAACCATTTACACTGCTTTGCAATCACAGTCAGCTGGTTTGGAGCGCCTGATCTCAGTTTTCATGCCACGTTATCAAAAAACCAAAATAAAACAAAAGACCTGTCAGCAGCATTAAGATTGCAGTCATGGCTAAATGCCTTTTGATGCCTTTTTAAACTTCCAGAGTGCTCGGTAGATTTGCTGCATTGCTGCTGGTAGGGCTGGGCCCTTCTCCAGAAGTAGGGACTGCCTCCTTTCTGACCAGTGAGGCTGCTGATATTCTCGCTGCATTATGAGCTAAGTTTATATCATTGTATCTGTAATTTTGAAAAATGCCATACGCATCCTGACAGCTTGCTTGTCATAACTTAAAAGAAAACATCCAAAGAGAAGAATTTATCCAAAAGCTGCTCCAATGCATTTGCATTCATTTAAGGGCTTTTTTTTTTACATGTGTCCCTCTTACAGCATCAGTGTTGAAACTACATTTTTCATAAATTTGTTCTCCTCTGTATCTAAACCAAAATGTTCTTCAGATCAAATTGAAGAGACAAGTGTTTCCAGCTATAAACAAGATGCTGCTATGCTTCATGTAAATATTCACTCTACTAGGCAATGGCAATGCCTCCAGGCATTTAATTCCATCCTTATCAACTTGTTCTTGAGGTGGAAGGAATTTTATCTAGCAGAAATTGAACAGGGAACTGGTCTGAAAACTTACAGCATTTTGCCAGTTGAACTCATAGCAGGAACATCGCTGTGAATATACAAGATTTGAAACCGTTTGGATAACTGACCTAGTGTAAATAAAACAGAGCACAAATTGTCTGGGAAGTTCATGAATGTTTACATTAATTTAATTAGATCTCAGTTTTAGGACGAAACTAAGAGCCAGACAATGCAGATAAAGGATAAATACAGCTCCTCCAATTAACAAGTTATCCATAATCTTTTTTTTTTCATCATATCTTTTAGTAAGTCTCATTAGAGGTGCTGAGAAGAAATTAACTACTTTACTAAAGTCATTATTCAGAGCTGGCAGTAATGATGTTTTGGCTCATGTTCATGAGCACCCTTTGTGGAACTTAGGAAAAGATACAGCCCTTTATTTGTGCTCTTTGGCTATCTGCAAATCTAAGTGACAGATGTGACAGCAGCATACGATATTGGTCAAAGAAGGCTGAACCCAAGTGGGTGCTTTTCATTGCCTGCCAAAACGCAGCAGCCTTGAAACGTTCCTGTAGGAAGAGGAAGATTTAGAAGCGTCTCTCTGATTCCTGCTGTTCCAGCTGTGTCTCAGACTTACAGCTTCAAATTACAATCCAGCTGCTGGTGTTTTCATTCCAATTAAGTTTCAAGTGTTTTTTAAACAAAATTTTTTCGTAGAGTGGCTATTAAGAGATTTCATCATGGTTTGATTTCAAACAGCGATCGCGTACTGAATCACCGAGGCTGAGTCCGACAGATGAAGAAATGTGTGTTTGGAGATTATAAAAATGCTAAAGGCTTTAACTTGGCAAGCAGAAGCTGGAGAGCTAAATTTGACTCAAGAGATGCCAAAGTATTGAGGGCTGTGATAAACAGTAACCCAGACCTCCTCTGTAAGCTGTCCATTAATACGGGACCTGAGGGACGCATTATAAAATTAATAATTGACAAAATCAAAACACATCCAAAATCTAGAGTGCAGTGTCCAGGTTGTACAGTCAGTGCAGTAGCTGTCTCTAGGAGATCATATTGCAGAAGCTCTGGAAGGTGGTTATTTGTTCTGCAGCAAAATTGAGATTCATTTTTAAGGAGGTCAAGTGGCAGCCAACGCAGCCAGGATGAAAGCTGCTTGCTCCTGCAGCCAGCAGTGTTGACGTGGATCAGGTACACGTGACCTGTGGAGCTTCAACAAGGATGGGGGGCCCTTCTGAGGGAGAAAGCGAATGGGAGAGAATGCACTTTTACCCCATTTGCTGCTGCTTCTTCTGATAGTGCTGGTGTAGGAAGAGCAGCCTGGAGAACAGAGAAGGCGACTCTCATACATGTCTTCCCAGCTACCACAAGATTCTGGGGAGAAACCAACATTTTTCTGTTAGATCTGGGAAACAACGACCACTGTGGCAAGGCAGCTCCAGTTGGTAACTGCTGATTGCCAGGCGCATGGCCACATGAGATAGCAAATAGCACACCTGCCAGAGTATCTGTCATGCAGCTGGGGATGCTGTGGTTCTGTATGGCTGGCTGGTGGTTTAGAAGTCAACACATTCCTTTTATGTGAAGCCTCTCTCTAGCAAATTATTGTAATGAAATGGCCAAGTACATGGACAGTAATACTCAGCAGTAGTTTCCGTCAGATTGATCACAGAATCTCAGAATTACCAA
Organism: Perdix hodgsoniae; assembly: GCA_035772895.1. NCBI lineage: Eukaryota > Metazoa > Chordata > Aves > Galliformes > Phasianidae > Perdix > Perdix hodgsoniae. Next base: position 7,782,861 of record JAPSGF010000013.1, read on the forward strand.
GGTTGGAAAAGACCTTCAAGATCATCCAGTCCAGCCATCCACCTATCACCAATAGTACTCACTAAACCATGTCCCTCAACACAAAATCCAACTGGTGGCCTCAGCATTCAAAATGCTGGCACTTATTTAGACATACACAGCCAGCCTTTCTTCAGGAGAAGCTTACTGGTCAGTCATGCACGTTTCTTGAAACGGAATGCTAAAAACAAGCATTGCACCTTCCAACATTTAGCTCTTAAACAACAGCTCAAAGTGGGGATTCATAGAAGGGGGCAACTTCCTCACTGCACTGCTCTGACACCATGAGAAACTTAACCACATCATTAGTAGCAAAAGGATGGTTCTCAGTGGCAGCAAACACACCAAGGTTTTGCCAAGGACACTTGTTACTTCTCAAAGTTAAGCCTTAGTTGCTGGCTCCATAGCAGAATGAAAACATAAGTTCAGATAAAGATAGGAGTATAATTTATAATACATTTATGAGAATTATTACTGCCCTTTCATAACTATTAACCACAGAACTAGGACACGTAAATGCCAGAAGCACCAAAAGATTTAAGTGACTTAACACATGGACACAGCAAAAAGAGAAACCGGTGGGCTTTCTTGCTTGTTTGTTTAACTTGTTTATCTCTTTGGAAGTTGAGTCTCATCTTTCACTGTCAGAAAAATGTTGCGTTATTTCCACTGGGTTAAAATATGCTGGGACATCCTCCCCCAGTGAGGGCAGGAATATATTCTGGAACCCCAAATGAGAATCAACTCAATATGCAGCCAGCATAAGGAGCACAGGCACTAATATTTCAGCATCTTTCCCTTTTGCAACTAAATGAGGAACACATTTTAATCATACACGCTTCTAGCAGCAACAGATATAGCAACAACAATATTGCCACTGCATTTGTTAATGTGCCTAACCTCAAGGAATACCAAGCATTTCTTTCTCAAAAGATATAAAATGGATGGAAGAGTAAAACCTCAAAATGTTTGGGACTCATTACACAACTATTGCCCTCAATTTGAGGAAAAACAATTGCATTCAGTAGTAATAATAGTTACTTATACTGCTTGGTATTTTTCTGGAAGTCTGTTGCTGGGGTATGGGTGTGCTGAGAAACAACGTGAAACAGAAGAAACCCAAAGCTATTTAAGAAAGTGTTTACAAATTCAGTATGCAGCTTGGCTATGTTGGGATCATATCTTTGTTATGAATTAATTAAGTGGGAATGTTCCCCCCAATAGGAACATGCCATTCATGCCTGCTGCTCTACTCGGACTGAAAGCAGACATCGTGCCTGCAGAAACCAAAAAAAACCTCTGACTTCCTACTTTGTCATTTGCTGTTCCTTTTGCTCCCACTTCTGCCCCATGAGTGAAAGCAAAGCCTTAAGTCTGAAATGGCAAAGGGACTCCCAGGTCCTTACTGCTTAAAAAAATGCATTCAGAACATTTGGTGGCTTTTTTTACGTGACTGAAAAAGAATCAGGAAAACCTTTCATCCTTTGTTTTCACTCTATGCCTGTCGAAGCCTCAGCTCAAGTGACGTTTGCAAAAGATTTCACTAGCAGTCTCTGGCAACTCCAGCTGAACTGAGTGATTGCGTTTAATTGCATTTTGGTTTCATAAACTCGGTGTCATAAATCTACCGACTGTCAAACAGAGGGGGTTGATTAATGGAGCAATGGCTGTCTTCAGTTGAGTTACAAAGAAATCTCAACAAACACGCACGTCTTTGAGGCCGTATGCTGTCTAACCAGCAGTGTGACGTGTGCTCCAGGCCTTGGGTGCGAGGGCAGGAGGTGTGGGAAGCTCCAGCAGGAGCAGCAGAGGAGCCAGGCCATGGAAAGCAGCTCTCATTTCTCATCTGCCTGCAACCAGGGAAAGGAGGCATAAGGGAACCCACAGTAGATTTTGTCTTCTTGTTTATTGCCCTATCACGAAACTGCAGAGACAGCAGAAAAATAAAGATTGTAGGCTTTAGATGGGCCCAGAAACTGATGATTTCTTCAAGTTTGGATCCAAGTTGGATCCTTCATCTTTAGAACAGTTAGGTTAGAAAGGCAGACTAGGCATGAAATTCTGGGGCAATTTTAAAACTTGCTGGAACAACCCTGGATGTGATTGTTGTTTCCCAATTACTGAACCAGATGAGAATCTGCAGAGTACTTGTGAACAATGAAGCAAAAAGTCAAATGAGAGGAGCGAGCAAGCACTGCCAAATACTGAGGGAAAAACTGCTTTTTACTTACATAACAAAAACACTTCTCCCTTAGAATTTCTTCTGCTTTGTAACAGTTTTATTGAATCTTCCAGAACTCTGTCATGACCACGTCTATCACACGACTACTGAACATTTACATGACATTAGCCTCAGGATTTAGCAATCTGTAGGGCCGGACCTACAAGAATTCTTGTACAGATCCAATCATTATTTTATAATGAGAGAGAAACATTTTATTCTTACTGAAAAATCACCCCCAAAAGGCTACTGAACATTAACAAATAAACCAGTGGATCATAATTCATTGACTGGCTGATAATTAGAGTATTACATCTCCTCTCCTGTGAATTGTGTCTTGGATTACATCAGCTGCAGAAGCCCATCGTTTGGCACAAAAGCTGTGAGGAATAAGAACTGTGAAAATTTTAAATGAGAGGAAAAAGTATACATTTAGAATTTTTATTTATTTACTTACAACTCCCTAGCACAATGCTTTGTCTATTTCTCTAAAATCTGTGATCTGAAAAATGCAAATTCTTCTTAAAATATCTTAATAAAAGTAAATAAAAATAGCTAAGGAGGCTGGTAAGAAGAGGGAGGGTTCATGACAGAAAATGCTTCAGAAAAGCTGGATGCAGCAGGCATGATGCATGACAGCTGTTTTATTCCAAGTCTATTGGCAGCTCCTGAGGAGATGAGCACACACAAGTCTTCAGAAGCTGGTGGCTTCCTGGAGCTGGTGAGGAGAAAATGAGCAGTTTCCCAAGGAAACACTTTGAATTAAGAGCCAGTACCAGCTGGGAAGGATCCTCCCCTCCAATTTATTGCTTGGGGCTGATCATCACTCTCCATTCAGCTGAAGCCCTCTGTATGCATCTTCTGCACCACCAGCAGGAAGGCAGCACCCCAGAATCCCTTATCTCTGAACTAGCTGCGCACAGGTGGACCTTGCACACTGCAAGCCTTGTCCTGTCCTCTGCAAAATCAGCAATACCCCTTATAATTGTGGTGGGAGGAGCAGGGGGTTGTAATGGAAAAAGCTGCTTCAGAAAGCTTAGATGGAACAACTGTACGAGAAGTCAATGAACACGTTACGTGTGGCGTTTTGTCCACTGTCAAGGAGAGCGAGGAACAACAATGCGCTCATGCCACCACGCTTGGTGGCTCGCCAGGAAACCCCACTGCAGGCCACAAGCCTTGGCTTCCCCAGGTGCATGGGCACGGGGCCTCTGCAGCAACAAGCTGCTCCCAAGCACAGCTGGTGCTTGGGTCTTTGCACATCACACCTGGGCTCCTTCTGAAGGATCATCAGAAATGATGCAAGAAGATGCAATGCCATATTCGCCAGCCGTGCCACACCTGCTCTTACAAACCAGGACACAGCCTGCTGTTCTGCATGCTCCCAGCACCGCTCCCATCTCAGATCCCTCACCTACTGAATTTAGCAGTATTCAGCTTTCAGTTTGTGCATCCCTTGCGGCAGCAAGCTTCTGGAAAAGAAAGGGACGTATGCTGCTGAACACTTAAAATTATAGCTGCGCCAGGGAAACGTGCCTTGGCACAACACTGCACCTTGGCTACCTTCTTCTTTGTTTGAGATGTCTTAAAAATCAGTACTGCTGGGGACTGTTTTAATTTTTATTCATTTTGGTTCCAGTATATCAAATCAGAGATTTCTCTGTAAAGCACCGGGGCTCTCATTCACTGTCCTGTGCCTCCAGTCTCTCCTTGTTGCCTCAGACAATGCTAAGACATGATACCGTAGCAGAGGAGATGAGTTCCTCCACTGCCACTGGGAAACATTAGTCCTCCTTTGGAACCCTGTGAGCTTATTAAGTTTGTCTCATCCTGTAGCTCTGTCAGACTCCTCACAATCCAAGTCACCAGCTCTGCCCTTGCTCACAGCAGCCTGGGCAAGGGGCAGTGGGCTTTGTGCCACAGCTGGTTCATCAGAAATTTCATCAAGAAATTCTTGGAAAAACAAACAAACAAACAAACAAAGCCAAACCTGACTTTCAATCTAAACTGAAAACATTTTAAAAGTGAAAACTCTTTGCAGGACTTTTGAGCTTGCAAGGCTTTGTGTTGCTTTGAGTTAGGCTAATCATTCTGTTTGGACTAAAATCAATGTATTCCATTTTGACTTTATATATTATCTCCTACTATGAAATAAACTCAACATAAAATGACTTCATTTCCTTCTGACAAGATAACTCTGATAGGGTCATGCCACTCTGATAAGGTCAAAGTACTTTATCTTCTGCAAGGCACTCATGCTTTAGAGTTTTTTGACAAAACAGGGCTTTTCACTGCATAATTATTCAAAGTCAGAAAGTCTTTGGCAGCCATAATAATCACAGGCAAGCCAGGACCTGGTTCTTAAAATCCAAATGTCTTAATAGAGAGAAATCTGTCTCGTTAAATGCATCACTGAACTGAATTTACTGAACAATACATCCCACTGACAAATTTAACATGAGCCAGCTTTCCTTTGGCCAGTAATGCAGATTTGCAGGATCATAGAAATTGTCAGCTGGAAAGGACCCCAGAGATCATCTTGGCCAGCCTTGTGTTGAAGGAGGGCCTCAGATGAGGATACCCAAACACTGCCAAGCCAAGTCTTGACTATCTACAGTGAGACAGACTCCCGTGTTTCTCCAGACAGCTTATCCTAATGTCATGTTGCTCTCACTGTCATCATTTGTTGATGTTGTTGTTGTTGTTTTTCTAACCAGATAGAAATTCCCTGAAACAACTGATGGCTCTCATCCTTATTCTGGTGCTTTTTTCTGGATAGCCTTTCAACAGACATAAGAAAGTACTTTCTACAGTTTTGCTCACGTTATTCCTGAAATAAGATTAGTGAACCTACTCATCCTTGGGCAACTTTGAAATGCACAATGCAGTTCAATGCTTAAATTTTGTAAAAGCATAACACAGAACAGATACCAAATGACATCAAATCAACAGATAAAATGACAAAAGTTATCTTCTTGTCTGCTGTATGAAGCCCACACTACTTGCTGTATTACAATAAAATTGTGAAAAACAAAATACGCAATAACTTATTCATGCATTTCAGCCACAGCAACCTGGCTTCTACATCCGTATTTTCTCACACACTGCAGAGTTGATTTGAATCAATACTTCCAATGGGAGACAAGACAATTAGATGCTGCAGGAAACAGTGATTATACACAGAGCATAAATCTCATTATCCACATCAATATAAATTCGTTTTCTGACATAGGGCTACTCTTCATTATTGTTCCTATTTTATCAATGGTGATTTTATTTTTAGATGAGATAACAATTCAAATTCCTAACCCCTCCTTCTCATTGAAAGAGCCCAAAATACTGTGTCAATAAAGAACATGCCCTCTTTGGGCAAATTCTAGGCTTTATTTCCTGTTCTTGTCTCCTTTTGCAATTCCACAAGCAGTTTTACGCTTTTCCACCAAAAACTGAGTGCTTCTGTGTCCTACTCTATATAAAAAAGCGTACTCAAAGAAGAGAAGAAAATCTTCAGACAACAGAAAATAATAAAACCTTAATCCAGGGGTCACACTAAAAAACTGGAAAAAGGAAAATGGCACAATATACTTCAGCCAGTTTGTGAAGTTCTGCTCTATCTCCAAGGTCCAAATCTTTATCTTTGTGAGTTAAAACAGACATGAACACAGAAAAGGACAAAAAAAAAAAAACCAACAACCAAGAACAAAAACATATTAAATATGCAATCCTACATTCTTAAATGACTCTTTTCCATTATATTGGTCAGCCTCAACACACTTCTGTAGTATGTGGAAAAGACCCTTCCCTGAGTAAGCTGCAAAAGTAGCGTGACCAGAACATTCCCTCACTTGAGTAGCATGAGCTACTTTGGTCCATCTTCCTTTCACTCATTTTCAAGAGAAAAGAAAGGAATATATATAGTTTTTTCTTTCCACGAGGACTGTGTTTACATCAATTTTTATTTTTTTTGTTTAAATCTCCCACAGAAATCATCCACCAAACTCTCCCATATGAATAACTCGCTACATAAAAGATGCAGACTGAAAAAAAATGAAAAATAGAAATATATTTTGCCTACGCTACGGACACTTCAAACCATTTTCCAGCATAGCATCTCATCCCACAAGCAGCAGAGGTTGTTTGTGTATCTACTCAAATAAGCCACATTATTCATGAGCCAATATTCTAAAAGGCAGAAGCAAAAATACGATTCCTGAAGGAACTGCTTGGGGATATAGTATTCTATGATAAGGGCAGAAGGAAGTGCTTCTGGATGCGTTCCATCACTTGATGTTCAGGAAACCATTTTGTATGACACAAAGGATTAGGAAAAATAAGCTGCATGACATTTATTTTGTAATTTTAACATTAATATCTGTAGAAACATTTTATTGTCAGTACAAAAGTTAACAGATTTTAATACTTCTTTTACCCAATTAAAAAAAAAACCACACACATAGAACAGTGTAATTTGCATTCATATTGCATGGCCATATCAGTGTGAGGGTTCTGAAAGTACAAACACAAGACTTCCATACAAAGATACAAACAACAGTGATATTTTAGCAGAGGCCAGTGCTATACCTACAGTTATGGAATGAATCTGAAGGAAATACTGGAGTCAGCATGAATTAATCCTTTAAAAAGATGCTGATATTCCTATGGCAAACTGTCATTATAAACAACCTCTCTCTTTTTAAACTTAAGTTACAATAGAGGGATAGTCTAAAAGGCAAAAGACTCAGGCCAAAAGATCTGGAACCTATTACCCAACACAGTGAAGAGAAATCTATTTAATCTGTTGCATGTGCAACTCGGGGTAGAAGCTCAGCTCCTTTTAGAGTGGTATGTCCTGCTATGGTTAGAGACAAGTTAATGACTTGCCTTACTTGAGGAACCCATTCTAATTTTTCCTTTCTTTCTTGATGGAATGACTGGTTTTTCACCATGGGAAACATTGCCTAAAGAGTTAAGTTGTTAAAGTGACAAGGATTGAGAATAAAAGACATTCTTGTTAAAGGATTTGGTTTCGATAAGAATAATCATCTGACACTGCAGTTTTTAAACACAAATAAATCAAAAGTTTAATTCCCCCAAATTAGTTATATACTGTAAATATTTCTTTTTTTAAAAAAAAGATCTGAAAACTAGTAAAGTCTGAGCAATATATCTACTAGTTCTCTGTGCTGCCTGCATAGAAATGCCATTTAAATTACAAAAACACAACAACCCTATAAACGATTAATTGTTTTGTACATTACCAATTAGTTAATAAATTAATGATATACCATTTTCCCTGAAAGCAAAGTATTTTCCACCCTTGGATGGTGAAAATTAAGAAATTCTGTGTAAGAACAGCATTTAGCAAATAGCTGTTAAAAAAGAGACTAATTTGCTAGGTGGATTGGGACATCCATTTTTAAAATCAATACAAAAAATAATTCATTGTAAATATATATAATATATATTTATACATATTTTGAATATATTTACATACATCCAGCACCTATATACTGCATTTGTGCTCTGTAAGTGTGTGCCAACATATATTTTCTCCAAATATTACAAAATAAACAAGAAAGGCAGACCCAGAGTTTGCCTCAAGTCCAACTGGTCCATTGTACAAACAAAGTCTGTCGCAGCTGAGGGTAAGCCAGAAAACTGATAGGGATGGGTATCTAGACACAGCTCATAAACATTCTTCTTCGTTGGAACATTTAATAAAAGTTGCACATTATGAGATCTTTAATGTATGATCTGACTGCTTTCCTCTAAGTTTTCTTTTTTTTTTTTTTTCCCATTTTTTTTGCTCCCATATTTCATATGTACAAGCAGAATCTTTAGGGTCCTGGAGAAACGATGTTGTTTTGTATGTGGTAGGTAGCCTGATGTTCTTGCTTTCTTTTCATGTTTTAACGCTTCCATTCATGTGTTGGTACTTGGGAAGACAAGGTTCATAAGGCATTGGATCAGGAGAAAAAACAGAGTCATCACCTGAAGAGCATGAACTCCTGGTGTCAGGGTAGCTAGGTGAATACTGCTCCAGAGGTCCGCTGAGGTCCAGATACTCCTGTGACAAAAGAAATAAATTGAGTTTTTAACCAGCAAGTAAAACTGGCAGTAGCATGTTCCAACTGCTCTGATTTGGCTCCATCACAAAGTGGGTAAAAGAACAGTTTAAAAACAACACTCATTTCCCTAATGCAATTGCATTCTAAACTGCCTGTAGCTCAAATATCTCATAAAACAAGGAGCCTGAATAAAGAAAGGAAAGCCAAGCCAATAACACAGTACTTTTGTGAAGTCCAACAGCATCCACATTAGCCGCGTCAGTGGAAATAAACATGCCAACCACATCAAAAGAGGACTTTTCACTTACAATGATAAAAATGAAATTTCATCCTAAATAGAACCATTTTTCTTCAGCACGTGGTAATGATTTGGAGAGGGAAAGATACTTCCAACTTTGTATTCCTTCGGTCAATTTAAATGTCTGTTTTATATTCTGTGATATTAACTTTGCGTTTAAACATGCAGTGGCAGACATACGTGCAAAAAAAGAACTGAAAGAAAATTAAATTCACTCGATTGGGTTCTTTATACTACATTTTCTTCTCTGTGTGTCTGTGCGCATGCCTGCATGCCCCAAAGTAGCCATGACCAAAGCAGTCATTAAAAAAGGAAATAATATCTGCTGAATCCAAGTTTTGGGTTAAGGCTCTTTTGCTAGAAACAACAGTTTTGGCAGGAGAAGAAAGTTATTTTCTCCCTTGAAATGTTCCTTCTCTTTCAACTTCTAAGGGCAGCTGCATTCATTTAAATGCAATCTCTTCATTTGCTAAACCACAAGTTATGATCACACTGACGAGACGAGTCCTCCACCTCAGTCAGTGCTTTATGCTGCTGTGCTTTGGGTTGGGGTAATTTTGTTCTTGGGTTGACTTTTTTTTTTTTTCCCCTAAGTCAGAAATCTGATCGTTACCACATTATTGCTTAAAAAATGGTCACCATTTTAAAAAGGAGGAAAATATAAGCTTTTAAATGCTGACAAATGTAATAGGCAGCAAGGGAATGCAGCCTGGATCAATGATTACTTCCTATCTTGCTCCCTAGGTGTTCAGAAGATCCACAAGGACAATCTTGGCGTGTATTTATGTATAACCAAAGCAGCCCTATGTGACCAGAAATGGTTGAGCACTTTCTAGACAGACAAGGAAAGTCTTCGAGTGTTTGAAGCTTTCTTGTGGAATTGCAGACACAGCTTGTTGTATTGAAAGCTTGATAGAATTCAGCTATGAGCTCAGAACTGAAGGTGGGATTCTTATCTCCTCTCTAGTCTCTTTGTTCAACATAAAGGGCCATAGTCACGTAAGAGCATAAAGTCTCCAGCACTGGGATTTCAATGAGGAAAAAAAAGAGGTTTAGGCAAAATAATCACTTACACAAATGCAGAACATATTATTGGCTAATCAATTTTGGAGCTGCTGGGCAAGCCAGGTTGAGCCTCTATCAACAGCAGCACGTGTGGGAAAGACAAAGTACCATGGTGGAGTGGATGAGCAAAAGTATGGTCAGATTGAAGCATGGAGGAGCAGTACTTCAGTAAAACTGCACAGCTTACTTGAAATCAGGTCTTTAAACCACATGCAGTGGCAGAAGATGGGACACACTGATGCTCATAGACAAGAGAAGTAACTTGCTTTCTTAAGATACTGTTTTTGCCCTGATTAAGCTGAAGGCTTAGATATCAGGAAAAGCCTTCAAGAGGTAAAGCTAATGAAAAAAAGCAATGGGCCGTCATGGGGCAATGCAGAAATGCAGCAGTGGAGACCTTCAAGGACAAAGTTACACAAACACATCAGGCATGATAAATGTACAGTGAATCTGCTGCAGGCTGATCAGATGGACTGGATGTGTTCCTGAGATTTTTCCAGACTTTTTTTCCCTACAATTTGAGCCTAAAGTCATTTACATAACCCTAAAGGCCTTTTCAGGTTACCTCTGAGATCCTTCCAGGCCCATGAGCGCTACACAACTGGAAGGCAAGATGCTTAAACATACAAGAAGAGGAAGAAATATCCTCTTCCAGGCTTAGAATTACAGCCCAGAGCTTCCATCTCAATTTTGCAAATGCAGATGCAATCCAAGCCACCAAGCACTCTGTGATGGCAGCCAGCCCATCGCCAACTGCTCTTGTGAAATCATGTGTAAAAGATGCAGGAAAGGATTCAGTTAGTGTTGGATGGGGGGGAAAACTGTAATGGTACACGGAGCTATGCTGCTGGCTTAGTTGGGAGCACATATTCCTGCCCCATTCCCAAACCATTCCTGAAATGCCATGTTTTGGAGAAGAATAATCCAGATAAATTTATAGCTGCTACTGAAGCCAAAGAATCTTCTCAACTAGAAATGTAAACCTACTCTACTAGACAAGTGATGTCCATAAAAAAATAGCATTTGCTTATTCGAGGTCTCCTGCCATCTTTATAGCGTATAGGCTTTCCTAAAGTCTATTAATGTCGTGTTTAAGAAAATAAATCTGAGAATTCTGAAAAATTAGAAATGGTGACACATATAACATGATCCAAACCTTTCTTCTACTTTCCTCCCCTCCCAATATATAGAAATGTTATAATAATATATACCAAAAAGTGTTGCAGTGTTCTCATCTCCCTCAGCCCCCATCTGTATAACTTACCCAAAATGATAGAAATTTGTAACGTGTTTTTGAGGCACCAAACATTTTCTCTCAAAGCCTCCACCAGAAGAATCAATATTTCCATTACTCGCGATCTTCCTCTAAAGTACATGTGATAAGTAAGGGAACTGATTCCTGTGTGGATACGCTAATCACTCTGTTTCTTGCCAGAACTAATCCTGTTTCAATCCTCTGAAAGAATGCTGTTCAAATGAAGCCTTCATACAGCCCAACCTGAAGCAGTGGTAGGCAGGACCTTTGGATAATTGGATGGCTGCTCACGTGCTCTCAGCGGGCCCTTCTTCCCTCCACTGAGAGCTACTTCAGTGAACCTAATTCACTCTCAGACACAATCTGAAATCTACTATTGACAATTTCTCCTTTTCTGACCTAGATATCATGGCTGCGAATCAAACTGAGCTGATAAATGAAAAACATCATGAAATCTCCTACACTCCTCCACATGAAACTCATGCTGAAATATAAACATTGCCTCTCAGTCTGCCACGTGTATTTTCTCAGTAACGCTATGCTAAAAACATTAAAAAAATACAGAGAAATTAACAAAAACATTTTAAAGATGTGTCTGTTTTGTTACATAAATCAAGACATAATGAAAGTGAGGATTTCATAGGATATATAGTTAAGCTGCTTCTAACTAAGAGGATGGTGACAAACAGAATGAGAACTTGAACAGGATTTCATAACTGTATAATTTACATCTGCTTCCTGAACCATTCATCCTGATGGGTAGCTTATGGAAGGAAACAATCTACGTACCTCATTAGTTGTGAGAATAAGGATCCGATCCAAATCTTCTACCAACTGTTTAAAAGTTGGTCTTTGTGAAGGCACAGCCTGCCAGCAATCTCTCATCATCATATAGCTGTAAGAAATGCACATTTTCCTGGGTTAATTAAAATCGCACATCCTTCTGATAAGCCTTTTTATACACGGCCAATTTTTTTCATCACAAATAAAGCAGTGAGCACTCCAAAGCTTTATACATGGACCAATGTTGTTGCCCAAACCATACAATGCTGTCATTTCCCTCAAAGGTGCCTTTCTGTTTCTGTATCTCTGCTTGCCCAGCATCTGAATTTCCTCTCTGTGGACCTGAGTCTGCATTCTTCTGTGGCATTTCAGTGGTACTAAATTACACGTGTTCATATATTTTATCATGTAAGGCCTTTGTGAAGAAATTAAGCCTTTGTGAAAAAATAAAAATGGGAGATAAAAGCAAAAACTATCAAGAGCAATAGTGAAGCATCAGAAAGGGAAAACGGTCCTCCGCTATCACTGGTAGACAATGCTGTGTTAATGCAAAAGTTCCCAAATACACTTTTTTTGTGTACAAAACCAGCTGGATGTAGCTTATACAGGATAAGAGTCTGTGTGTGGTATGGCTATGCGTGCCATTTATGAATTTTCATGTTTAATGAACCAAAACTGAGAAAATAAGGGTGTAAAAGCACTGACAAAGACTGGCCTACAGATGATCTCATCCATTTTCAAAGGGAATCACAGCAGGGTGTGTAAAGTGTCCTCCACCAAACATTTCCTGGAGATCTTTCCATAGCGTTTCTATATGCATCTATAAGCACACACACTATTTCAGAGCCAACAATTCTGAAAACGCTACATTCTGCTGGGGTAGCATTAACCACGTGATGGGCCCCTTCTAAGTTGGGATATGCTAGGATTTCAGTGCAGTTTGCAGCCCTCGGTCCTTACAGTTCATTGGTGCAGTTGGCAGGTTTATCCATTCGGTGCCCTTCTTTAAGCAGCTTAAAAAGTTCCTCCACTGGGATTCCTGGGTAGGGAGATCCTCCTAAGGTGAAGATCTCCCACATTAGCACACCAAACGACCATCTGCAAAACAAAGAGAAAACTGCATTAGTAAAACTGCCTTACTGCTGTGAACAGAGATGTTTTTGCAGTGGATGCACACCAAAGCTACTACAAAATAAAACCTGCATCTTCACCGTTTAGTTATTTACAGAACGTCCACACCACTGAGCTGGCTTGCAAGTATATGGAGGGATATTTTGGAAGAAAAAAAAAAAAAAAAAAAAGGCTGTTCAAAACAAAAATAGTTTGCGTCATTCTGCTCCTTTTAATTTTTTTTTTATTATTATTATTACTTTTTTGTAAGGAAATGAAGGAGGGAAAACTTCAGCCAGTTTTCCTCCTGCTCCCCACCTCCAGAGCTGCCTCGCCACGTCCCGCTGGCAGCCACAGGCCCACTGCCAGGCTGCTCTGCCAGGTGAGCAGCAGCACAGAGCCTGCCCTGGCCCCGAGCTGCTCTGCAGTTCTGCTAGCTTTGCAGCAATGTATTTTAGTAAACTGTTTGCACAAACTTACAATAATATTATCCAAAGGCACCACGGGGCCAAAAAGCCTCCCAGTTCCAACACTGAAATGCCTGTGCTCCGTGCTTGTTGGGAACTCACAATGACTTCCAGCTCTAAACCAGCCAAGCCGTTTACTTCGCATTCACTTAAATATTTTGTCAAGATGTTATTTTAAAGCAAAAGTTGGCTCCACCCTTGACCTGTGTATATAATTTCCTTCATAAATAACATAAAGATGGCAGGAAAGGCCTCAGTAAATGCTTTTCTTAAGGAGAGAACAACTTGGGAAGAGCATCCAAGTTAAAGGAGGAGGAGGCACCTCTTATTTTCTCCACCCTGCTCCTTTCTATTTTAACTCTGCACTGTCATGCATAAGCTTTTACACCTGTGCTGGGAAGCATCCAGCCTTTTAAGGCTAACATCTTTTCTTGGAGAAATAAAAAACATAAGATCTTCATCTGCACTGAGTAAAAAAAAATACACATCTACTTTGAGCTCAGTGCATGCGAGCACTGAGGATGGGCCCAGGGAACTTTAATAGGAAGCAGAATTATGGGAGCTGTTGCATCAGCCAGCTACACCACGCACATTACAAGATCCTGAAGTGCCAGAGTCCAATGATTTCCTTCTGTATGTGAAGCACCGCTGGGAAGCAACAACATCTCTACAATCAGGGAAAACACCTCTGGTATATCCAGGCTATGTTTTACTGTACATAACCACAACACAAATTTTGACAAGGTTCTTTTTTTTTCTTCTTTCCTCCTTTCTTTTCAGTCTTCTTTTTTTTCTCTTTAACCTGAAGGAAATGCAGAGTATGTGGAAAGCCAAGCAAATTAGATAGACTCTTTGTAGCTGCACATCCGTAAATAAGTTCAAGGGGGGAAACTTCCGCACTGACAGAAGGAGGTTAGCATTTTCCACCTTTCATGTGCTTTGAAGCCAGGCAGATTAGTAACAGAGCACTGGTTAGCAGTCTACCATAAAATCCTCACTTTCTAAGGGCAAGTCCTGTTCCATCTATTAATACGTGAAACAAAATGAAAACGCTTAAAGGGAAAGGACAGGAGGAAAACACATTTCAAAATATCCCAAACTTTAAGGAACGTGAACCAGTTTCCCTGCCTGCCCTTCCAGGCTACACAAATAAAGTCACTTACACGTCGCTTTGGTGCGTGTAAACTCTGTCAAACAGAGCTTCTGGAGCCATCCACTTTACTGGAAGCCGTCCCTGTATATTTGGGGGGGGAAGGAAAGAGAAATGAAAATGGAAGCCATTGGCTGGATGATTTTAACATTGATTTCTACTTCAAATAAATCAGAGTTTCTCAGAGATCAGTCCTATAATGCTAACACATACTTTGAAAACTTTCATTAAAAAAATATTAATAAAATGGATGAAAGGAGGAAGGTTAAGAGAAAATAGATACGGACACTGAAGATAAAATTTAAAACGTGTAGGGCTCCAAAAAATGTTCCCAAATCAAAGCAGAAAAAGATCATTTCACTACAGCTTTTTAAAGAGTAGAAATAAGAAACGAAAGACCTCTTAAAATCAGGTCTGCTTGCACAAAGTTCACCACTGAACCCAAGAGTTTTGTTTTCCTTTTCCCAAAGCTTGCAGCTACAACTGCCCGTAGCTTTGCATAAAGGCTCTGCTTTGCTTCAAGCCAAGGATTTGTACCAAATTTGATATGAAATGTGTTCAGATCCCCTCCAGTGCCAACAAATCCCCACCTGGCTGCTCTGCCTTTTGGAACTATGCAGACTCTGATAATTACTGTTCAAATGCCATTCATCACTCGGTGCTTTATTTTTGTAAATGAGTCAGGCGATGTGATTAATTAATATTTTGTATTCATCTATTTAGTATTAACAGAGTCTGAAGAATTAAAAGAATTCTGCAAAGTTTCCATCTTGATCTGGGACAGTTTTACCAGCGAAACAACAGGTACTGAAATCCATTTTCTCAAGTTCTAGACCAACTTTAATACTACAGTTATTTACATCCTAGCAAAGGCAAAATGCATAATCTTGTATTGTGGCACTACCACACAAACAGGACTTTTATTATGGTTACTGCTATCACTGTTTATGCAGTGTTTTTTGAGATCCTAGAACTGGTTCAAAAGGAGCTAGAATAAAATTTCAACCTATTTCAAATGATTGGAGTCAAGGACACACAACATGGATAGTTATATTCTAGCAGTTATAATAAATCATAAAAAAATAGAGCCTATTTGTTTATCTTTTTAAACTAAACGTCAGTGTAAGAGGGGGAAAGAATTGCTTATGTCCTTGATGTCTGTTTTCTGTCTGATTAAAAGTGAGTCTCCTGGACAAGAAGCCCATTAAGATTATAACCATAGTTTTGAAGTGAAACATTGAAAGAAACACTTGTTTCGGGAGATAAGAAAACCATCCACTTACATTAGTAGTCTTTTTATAATAATCTATATTGTTGATGTCTCTGGCTAAACCGAAGTCTGCTATTTTCATGACATTATTTTCAGTTACCAAAACATTTCTTGCAGCTAGGTCTCGGTGGATACACTGGAAAGACAAGACAAAAACACCCACTGAAATACACTGCTGCAAAAAAAAAAAGGAATTATTTCTAACCACATGATTAAGTCTCTTTTAAAGATTTTAACCCAAATCCTTAGGTTGTAAAGCCTCAGGTTTACTCCAAGTCCATGCAGTACCCCGTTGCAACCTATTCAGGTCCAGCCAGATGCTTCCAGGTTGAACAGCTGCCCAAAAGTCTCTTTGAAAAATCTCCCTTTGAAGCCTTGTATTTTGACAAGGATGAGAGCTTGGGTGGTGAACTCAAGCATTCTAAGATGTTTGTGACCCACTCTATATTACACAATCCCCAGATACAGGTAACACAGCATTTTCAATGTAAATATCTGCTGAGAGTGTCACTGTACTGCTTCTCTTACATTATATTGGATCAACCCATCTAAAACCTGACAGTCCGGATCAGTGCAACTTCATTTAATATAAAAGATCTTCTTAAGAGATGCATCTCTAGTAAATCATGTCTAGGGTGTGTATGTTTACTTCAACCATGAGACTACAGCAATTTCACTTTGGAAAAAAAAAATAAAATAAAGGCAATTTGGGCTCGGCTGCTTGTTTTTCAAACAGCTCTTATACTGAAACTCCAACCAGTATTTCCTCAGATTTTTTCTTCCTTCATGCCAGCATTATCCTGAAAACTTGGAGCTGATATTCCTGACACTGAAAGGAAGTTGTGGCAGCTCTGGGTATTATTCCTACTTTTAAGGAACACTTTTGGAGTTTATACAGAGTGGCAGTAGGGTCATGGTATTCAGTGTTGCATTTAGGATATTCTACTACTTCTGAAGTCAAATAGTTGTGTTTCTTCTTCTTTTCCTGCTCAATTTCAGTTTACTCTATGTTGTCCCCTTTATTTCAGCCTCTGTGTGGACATGCTAGACAGAACAACTATAAAACAATTAGTAAGGGCCCACATCGTTTCTTGTATTATAATTTATCCCAGTGGCTTTGAGATCTCTCATCCTGCATGTAGAAAACGAGTCTACAAAGTTTCTGCTCCTCACTGGTTGAGCAACAGGGAGCTGCCAGGAAAAAACTGCACCAGCAGTGCTTTCAGACAGATGAGACTAGACAAGAGTACACCTTCACAGCCAAATCAGGCTTCTAACTCAGCATCAGCAGTGCCACAGTAGAAGAAACAACATAGGCAGCCTTCCCACCCTGTCCTTGTCCTCAAGCCCTACAAGAACCTGCTATGAGACAGAAGGAACTCTTCAAGGCACTTGCCCAAGTACACACAGCTAATGTCCACTGATAAGGCCAGGTGCCTTGATGAGTATGGCACATGGCCTCGAGCAGTTTCTGCCATTCCAGAACAGCAGACCAGTGGGCAGAACATTTCAAACAGCAGGCAGCACCTCCAGGTGAATCCAGCGAGTGAATAAAATCCCACTACCTTCTCTCAGGGTATTTCTGCTCTCTCATACCCTGCAATTTTGCTATTTCAAAATGGTGCCATGACTCACAGCCGTGTCTGCCAGGCTTCACAGCCACCTCTCTAGCCCCATTGATTTGCTGACCCTTTGCAATGACTGGTGCTACCCCCTGTAGCTCTTGTGCTATACTGGCACAGCAGAGAAGACACATCAACAGAATTTTTTAAAGTATTTATCCAGCTTGGAACCAACGTACAATTGCTTGTAAGGCAAAAACTGGAATTGACACCCAAGTACCTTCTTTGCTTATTAAAACCATATTCTGTATATATTCTATTAAGTCTCTGTGAGCCATTTATTAGACTGAAATAACAAGAACACTGGCTCTCTCACAGCACCTGCATGGTGAAAATACCATAAGAAGACTAGATCTCTTATTATTCCAGCTCAGTAAAGGAATCCCAAAGGGAAAAAGAATTAGAGAAATACAAACAGAAATGGTGGGATGTCTGAAGAACGGGAATGCACAGTTTTATTAGGTACTGCCTTTGTTTTTCTTCTTCCCTGTGCCTCATGCAATGCTTTGCATTCAGTCAAGCTCAGCACTGCACTGATAAGTGTTTTTGCAAAGGAACTGGACCACAGAAGAAATGATGCTGTTGTGTATATCTGTGTGAGCACACACTTTCTTGCAGTATCCTGCAGCAGAGTATCAGAGCTTTTCAAGATTTGCCAACCAAAAGATTTATTTTTTCCTTTCACAATGGTCCTTTTTTTCTTGGGATGTGGCTCATTGCCAGGCAAATGTTTCATTAATCTTACAAAAGGGATATTCTAAGGTGCTTTACCTAATACAATACTCAAGCTCGCTCTGTAGATTTTGTCCTACTGTCATGCGTGTCTCCTTGCCTACTCTACTGAATTAAGAATTACTATTTCCAAACAAAAGAATAAATGCAAAATTAGACTTCAATTCCTGCTCCCCTTCCCTATCTCTACAATTGCAGAGAAGCAATAACATCCCGTAACTCTACACAATAGGACTGGAGGTTCAAACTCAGCTCTAAACTTTGGTTAAAACCAGCTCCATAGTTGGGAGTGGTCCGAACTGGAAATTGGTATAAATCTGACTAAGCACTCCATGCTTTCCTGGGGGTACTTAGCATCAGTATCTGCTGCTCTAGTTTAGACACTGGGTCCAAATAGTGCCCAGAATACCCATGACGGCTTTCATATTAAGGCACAACACATTTACAGAGTTCACTATGCAGGGCTAGTTAAGGTTCCATAACTAATTTAACTGAGGTACAACCTGAGAAAATCTGTCCAAAGAAAAGCTGAAGAAATAAGAGTCTAGAGACATCCCATGATGAGTAACTTATTTCAGCAAGCTTTTTAGCCTAACAAAGGCCAGTTTCAGGCACAGTACTTAATTTACAGTGACTAGTGCACTCCATTTACCTTTATTTATAACTCTTTTGTTCACAATTTCTGCCCATGCACCTTGTGGTCTTCTCCACTCTGCATGTTATCATTCTGTAAACCCTTTCAGTAACTGAATTCATTTATTTTGCATCACTGTCATAGAATCATTAAGGTTGGAAATGACCTCTAAGATCATTTAGTCCAACCATCCACCTACCACCAATACTGTCCATTAAACCATATCTCTAAGTGCATTTATTCTTTCCTTAAACACCTCCAGGGACAGTGACTCCATCACTTTCCTGCGCAACCTGTTCCAATGCCTAACCACTCTTTCCAAGAAGAAATTCTCCCTAATATCCAATATTTGAACCAATTTTGATAAGACTGACTAGAAACAGAAGGCAAACGATGCCTTGCTGTCTCATGGGTGGAATAATGAAACTTGTATAATCATGTGATCGCCTATGCTTACATACTCAAAATGCAGATAGGTATACAGAAAAGTCATTCTCCCAGCACATTATTGACCATAAATAACACGAGAACAAAGCTTAACCTACAACCAAATATGTACCAAGTGCTTCGTGTAGTATTTGCTGAGTTCTACCTACTTTTTGTGAAGCCAAGTATTCCATGCCTCTTGCCAACTGGTACGTGCAGGACACCAAGTCCTTGAATGTCATCTGCTCCTCTGGGACCCTGTTAATATCAAAGGAGTACTCCATCCCAGGAGGCCGGCGCGCTCGCAGGTACTCACGCAGGTTTCCTTTGGAAGCATATTCTACAATCACATACAGCGGACCTTTGGATAAAACAGAAGTCTGTCAAAACTGGAGGAAGGTCAAAAGGTAAAATGGTTTTCTGTAGAGAATCTTCTGGTGCTTTATAATAAACAAACTGGACTAATAAATGTTTAGCTGTGAATCCAGTAAGCACAACATGAACAAAAAGGAGGATTGGGCTTTGCTAAGTGGCTGGCCAAGGCTGCTTTAGAAGGATAGAGGCAGAGTTGCATTAGCAACTAAAAGTACCTAAATCCTGTTCCTTTCAGACCATGCCACGTCCTGGAACACAGACATTTTCAGACCCAAAACATCACAAGATCTAAAGAAATACTTTCGCTGTGTTTGATAGATTTTCTTATTTCCAGAATATGTATGTCATTCTGCATGACTTTTAATATATAATTATCATTTAACAAAAACATCATTGTCTTATATATAAAATTAAATAAAATATAAAATAAAATATTAAATAAAATTACTCATTTCAAATTCAAAGGGCACAAGTTTTACTAAAACAAGACTGACCATTCAGAATGGCAGATGTGGGTAAAGTCACTATAAAATGTCATTTTTCCCTACAGCAAGAGATTAGAGTTTTCACATGATATAGAACGCTTTCTCATATTAAAGCTGCAAATATAATGAGACACAGGAGTTAAAACATCACTGCTAAGCTAGGGAAATATCTAAAAATCCCATCACAGCATGACAGTTTCCTTAAAAACTCTTGAGAAACAATGATTGATGAGAGTTCTGGAGACCCGTGTGAAAGTCCTGGCTTAGTTTCTTTTCTCTACTCACCATCCTGGGTACAGGCTCCAAGAAGATTGATGATATTTTTATGTTTCCCAATCATCTTCATCATCTCCATCTCTGACACCAGGTCGGATAGATCCTTTTCTGTAGCATCATCTGCACAAGACACAAGTTCAGTTCCTACTTTCTGTTGTCTCTATGGCTCATCAGCATGTGCTTCAAAACGTAGAACATGGGATTGGTTTTCTAGCATACACTGCAGATTGTACACTGTACAAAGCCATGTGTTATGTCCTAATAAAAATTAGTCTCAGCCTCTTTGACAGACTGACTGCTTCTTCAATCATACATTAAGCAATACAAAGCATTAAAATCCTGTCCTTAACTATCAACCTTTAAAAACCACATCTTTCCTAAAAGCTGACTTCATAATAAAATTCAAAACGAATAGGCACTAACCACCTGGGCTAGGATCTGCATGCAGACAGCTGCTGCTATGAACTTGCACAACGCCAGTACGTCCAAATACTCGCGGCGGAAGATAAACAGGCTGTCAAGAGCCCAGATTTACACCACAAACCACCGAAGGCTGAGGTCAGCTATGTGCACTCTGACCCCCCCACAACGACAGAGCTCAGACACCGCAAGGGAAACTTTTCATGGCTAAAAGCAGGCTGAAACCTTGCTCAGCCCATTTTCTTACCTTTCAGCATCTTCACTGCCACAGTCACTGCTTCCTTGGGCCGGTCTTTGTCAATCCCCACCGCTTCGGCCATCACCACTTGCCCAAAGCAACCTTCCCCCAGGGGTTTACCCAGCGTCAGCCTGGAGGTGTAAACAGGGGATTAACACACAGCATCTGGGGCAGGGGCACAGCCAGCAAAATTCCAGAGCTAAATATAAAAGGCTTTCAACAACTTGCTGCAGCACTAAGCAATTATCATACGGAACTAATGAGATGCACGGTGTGTGCCGGTTTTCACGCACACCACAGTCTGTTTTCTTAGTGACACTATAGTGAGCATCTAATACCAGCAGATCAGTTGCTAAACCCAGCATTTAAGCTGCCCTTCTGCCTCTAACAGGAGGGGCTGCACTCCATGATGCATGGGCAGTACTTGCAAAGCACCCAGGTGCAACCGAAGCTAAGGGTGCAGGAATGGAAGGCACAGCCTGGCTTCTTGTGGTGGTTGGTGTGGCACATTTTCTGCTTCTTCATACAGACTATGAGGAGATGGAAGAAAGATTTATTTGTGCACATCATCATCTGTTCACATGATCATCTGTTCATCAGGCAGCTGATGGTTTGTGTGGTTAAGGGTCGTATCAAAACTAGGTGGGTGTTTTTGAGATCACTAACCCTGGGATATACAAGCATAGAGAGGGAGCAGTCAAACATACTGTCAGCTTAACTTTTGCTCAGAATTCCTAGTTTTGCTTTCTGCCTGTGGATGTGGGTCATGAACGTTTGCCTAATGATCTCTTGCACCAAAATGATCGGCCAGGACAGAGAGCAGCCGAGCAGCAGCTGTGCTTGAGCTCAGCTGTGGGTGGTTATCAGCCCCCATTATTACCCCAGTCCTCCTCCCTGCAGCTGAGGAAGCAGCCAGACAGCCGTCTTCTTGCAGGAAAGGGGCGGGAGGACAAAGCTGAGGGGGAGCCAGGGGGATGCTCGTGTGCCTTGAGCCACTGCCAGCTCTGCTCTGCAGTCCCGCTGCCCCGGGGCCTCGATTCCCCAGCCACACGACCAGCAACAAAAGGCAGCACCTTCCTCAGGACAAAGCACTTGGCAGGGCTTGGTGCACCCTGCACGCTGCTCTCTCCGCAACCTCCTGTCCGCAGCAAGATCACTCTTCTTACATCTTCACACATTCCCCCAGTGCTTTGATCCTTTGAAGGGGCGAGACCGGAGCCTTTATCCACCCACAGGCTGGTTTTTGGCTGCGGGCTCACTGCTGCCACAGATGTCATGAATGAGGGCAGCAGAAGATGCCTCCCTTCCTTCAGCACCCATGCTGCGCTCAGAGTGGGAAGCAGAGACTGGGGAAACTGAAGCTCCATTCACATATGGATATGCCACTCTATAATGGTTGCTAAACCTGCTCAGCTGTAATAGGCACAGAGGCTTCCATCTCAACTTGAGAAGGATAAAAAAATAAAATAAAATACAACAAACTTCAAAGCCTCTGAGCCAAATCTTTTGGGTTCCAGCACAGTGCTCATGAGCCAGATTCTGTCTCCTTCACCCACAGATAATGCTGTTGAACTGCAGAGCGATGCTGCAGCAGATGTCATGAAGGATGTTTGATGAACTTGGAGTAGTTGGCATTATCCAACACAGGGGCCAGATTTGGGCAAACATTTTCGTAACCAAGCTGCTATAGTCATGGCTTTCCATGGCCACAAGCAGGACTCACAGGTATGATGTTGGTAAAACTGGTTGTGAAAATTATGGACTTATATTTTTCCACACTGGCATGCACCAACAGAAGGCTACTAGACTGGGGCAAGTGGCTTGCAAACCCTTCTTGCTTATCTGCTCAGGCACAAAGGAGAGGTGAAGGGCACTTCCTCCCCAGAGCAACTCGTGGACGCTGTGTCAAGTGCAGTCTTAGCCGTGGTGAGAACTCCTCAATCTGTTTTGGATTGGTTTCTAAAGCAAACGCTGGCTTAAAAAGGTGCAAAGACTGAAGGGCAGCAAATGCTATGCTGAGGTCATCCTGCACTTTTATCCAGAACTGAATTTGAATTTAGGATCTTGGCAGAGAACAAACATTTGCACTGGAAACTGATTAATTTATGTGCTATTGCCCTGCTAGGACTAATGTAACAAACCCCTCATTGTGTGCCTGCTGCCCCCCAACTTAATAAACTGCTTCTAAATAGCTTCCTTTCATTGGAAATCCACTCCACCTACATTTGTGCTGAATGCCAGTTTTAAATGTTTAGCACACTAAAATTTTCCGCATTTAGTGTATCCCCCAAGGGTATGGGGCATGTATACAGGCCCCCCTGTTGACTAGAATACTGCAGGTGGCAATTACTGTGTTTTCCACCAGTTTTCAGCTACATAATTAAAAGTAATTTCCAGAACAGTTGTCAGAAGGTTCAAAATTACAGCTCTACTGTCCAAACGGCACAGCACTGAGCTGTCAAAGAACTGCTCAGGACAGAAGGTGTCAGTTCCTCAAAGCTTCCTGAAAACTTCTTAAAATTAATATCGACTTCAATATAACATCATGGCCCTTACCTGTGTTAATACCATCTCTTTTACATGTCCATTTCACATTAAGAAACGTGGTTACGCCTCTGCTCAGTCAGCAGCTCATTTTGCATGTTTGCCTAACACCATTTTCTAGACTTTTCCATCTCCTATTTTATACTGTACTACATCTTTAATAAACATTGATCAATTATGCACTAAACTATTGAGAAATATGGTTTAGCATAGAGAAGTATTGCTTGGGCTTACCTCAACTGCTCTTTTGCAGTGAAAATAAAGGCAAACAACATACAGAGAAAATTCCATTTCTATTGAAAAATCAAAGTGTAGATAATTGAATACATCTTAATCTTCAGCGAAGGTTCAAGTAATCGAGATTTTCTTTTAACAAAAGCAGCCATGGTGCACATTCAGCAAGAAGCTTCTTCTCATACCATGTCATGTTTTACAGATGCAAGGATGTAGATGTAGATGAAAAGATGTAAGGAAAAAAGGCAACTTACTTATCTCTTGGAAATTCCCATTTCGGGTCCTCTGGTAGTTCATATTCTGAGACCCCTGCCAGCATTGGGGCATCAGCAGTGGAGGAGAGGCGAGTAGTTATCCTCACCAGGGGCGTGTTGGAGTTCATGGAGGAGCTGGAGTCAGCCGACACCTGTTATTGTAATGCAAGATGCAAAAAACAGAAAGGCAGAGATGTAATCTTGGCCCAATATCTGAAAAGCAGTGACATATAAGAACCAAGCCAGCTAAGAACAGTGGTGCTATGGAGAAGAGTGGCTGAATCTGAATTCATGTGTAGAGCACTATCCTACATTTACCCTCCCACGTTAGCACAACACCGACTCCAATTGCTGCCCCAGATATAGGTCTGTCTCAGAGCTTCAAACCCACAGATGTAGAGTTCTAAAAGCATTCATTCAGATGGGAAATTAAATAAATGTTTCTCTCAATTTACTGGATTCTTTTTTTTTCTCCTTTTTTTTTCTTTTTTTTTTTTTAAATCAAGTGAGTGTTTACATCACCAACCTTAGATACTTAAGTGGGCAGCCTATACCATGAGCAGAAATTACCAATCAGCATCTTCCACTCACTTCTTGCTACCCTTGTCACCATTTGTTTTCTGAAATCAGTACACAATTAAGTGTTTCTAGGTGTTGCTATTAAACCAAAATTTTCTTTTTTAATTGACAAATGGCATTTTCACAAAAGTTCCCCAATTTAATCCACTAGCATCAATGACCAAGGTCTCATGCATGTGTTAAAAAATGTAGGCTCCTCTCCTCTGTTTCCTAAATGTTGAATACTGAAACTATCAAAATGCTATCACAATAGTAAGGGGGGTACTTAAGAATTTAGTTCATTTAAAACTGAAGTAAAGATCCTGCAGGCAAGGCAGAGAAGAATTGGTTAAAAAAAAAAAAGTTTCATATCCAATGCTTCAAAATACAATTCACTTTGGAATTCACCATTGGCCTCAAAAAAGCCCACATTTTTCTCAGAGCACCACTTAATTGTAAAATACTCTGAAAATGCTCCATCCATGTAACAAAAATTGTGTTGATGAAAATGGCACATCTTCCATAAGGTGCATCTTCCCTTACACCAGCAAACAACCCGCTGTCTTAAAAATGGCAGAAATACATCCAAAATTGCTTGCGTGACCACTCTGTCCTCTCCTTGAAACATGAATCCTCCACCTCTCTTCAGGCCAAGCCGTAAGCTGGTGGCCATGGTGGGGCGAAGGCTGTGTTGCAATACCATCTCTGGGATCCATCCTCACATCAGGTGGTAGAAGATGTGTCTTGGGTAGCATCATCAGGCCTCTCCCAAGCTAGAAGCTCAGAGCTATAACCATCGCTCTTGGCCTTTCTCCTTATCACCTGGAATCAACTCTAGCACCAGGTTTGCTTATGTAAAATGTCACCAGGCCAGTTTTGTGCCAGAGGTCTTATAGCTAGATAAAAAAGCTCTTATAAGCAAACAGATCCTGTCAGTGACACACAGTGATACGAACACAAAATCCTCTTGTTTCTATGACACCTGATAAGTGCTCAGTTATATTAAGTCCAACTAACAATTACAGTGTCACAGCCCACTGAATGACTTCTCAGAGCATGGCTGAAAGGCTTATGTGACCATGACACACTCTTGCACAACTTATTTTGACAAGACAAGGTTAAAGCTCTCAAATTTCTCACGATGACCTTGTTACATTTTTGGTTTAGATGCCTTTTTGCAGGTAGACAACTTCAAGACCATCCCATCAAATAGGTTTGGGTTCTTGACAAGGTTTTTTCCACGTATCAAAGGCTAAGCCTGGAAAAGGGTTTCATAAGGAAGAACGTATTAAGGGCTGCTTTCAAAAGATTAACTTTGGTAACTGGTTTTGAAGCTGAGTGATAGACCTTCCTTGAGACCAGAAACTCCAGCTTCTGCTCCTGACATATGTCCAGAAACAAGAAGTACAGCTGCACAAATAAGGCTTCCATTCAGCCAGGGAAGGTGGACCTCCTCCCCCCCTCCATCCCACCATCATTAGCCTTAATATTTACTCTCAGCAAATAAAAGTACCTGGCACATTCCTCTAGAATAATAAATACAGTGACCACTTGGGATCCAAACAGAAAACTGCTATTAATGCAGACTCTAGGGCTGTAAATAAATCAGTAAATGAATACTGAACAGAGCCCTTGGAGAGGGATGCTGCCATGCCCAGCCCACAGCAGGAACACACCTGCTGAAGCTGAACTGCTCATTCAGATCTGCATGGCAAGGCAGCAGGAGAACCAGCACCAGAAATAGACTTCTACTCATTTTCATGATTTCACTACCGTTTAAAAGTGATGCTTCACGGAATGAATCAGCTCAGCACTAAGAAATGTGCAAATCTCCGTCAACAGCAAGTCTTACCCTGCACTTCAGTTTTCTCCCGTTTCATTCATCTTTTCATCTCTCTCACTGGAAACCTACTACTAAATTCCCTATGACCACTTCCTCCATACTTTCAAAATCCACCCACTGTTTTCCAGACATTCTACCATTATGTTTATTCAAGTCCTGACATTTATATATATCCAATGTCTTTCCAGGGGACAACATAAAAGCAAATTTAGATGATGTCCCTTGTGCATCAGAAATTGGCCAAAAATGTTCCGGGATCATTTCCCTCATAATAGAGTATTTTTTACTGACACTGTTTAGATCTCTGCAAAAGCTCCATCTTTTCTCTAACACTCACAATTCAGCAGCCTCACAGTAGTAAAAACTGGGAAATGTAAACTTGCAATAAACTGAAATACCCTGGTGAGACATTTCAAACACAGACATTAAATAATAACAATAATACTATAGAAAAACAGATAAATGACAGTCGATTTCCCATTCAACAAAACTGAACATGTTTACTTTGCACAATAAATAAAAGATTGACTGGAGATGCTGTAGATAAACAGAGTACACTCACTTGGATGGGAATGATGAGAAATCCAGAGGAACTCTTCAAGTGTTTGGGATAAGAAAAATGGACTGCACTCCCAGGGAACATTCTCCTGATTGACTGGCTGGAGCAGAGCAAGACTTATAGGAGCTGAAGGGCTATAAAGCTTGCTCCAGAAAAGGCTCAGCCAACCTAGGCTTCAGTTAAAAGAGATTTTCTTTTTTAAAACGGCCCTTTTACGCTATAGTAAATAATTAACCTTTGAACACATCTCTTAGCATCTCTTCTCACTGCCTCAGAGTGCACTATAAAACGAGGAAAGTCTTACACACTCAAAGCTCAGTAGGCATGGTCAACTTTAGTCTACGCGGGTATGCTTAAGTAAGAGGATGTAGGAAGCCTTTTTCCAGCCTGCTGCTTCCCCCTGTTCATACAGGTTTGAGAACCAGTGGCGATCCTGCCATGGTCCCCACACCTCAGGGTGCAGAGCTGCTTTCTCCTTAGTTCCATGTACTCATTTGCTTTCAGTCATGCAACAATTCAGGGCGACAAAGGGGTAACATAAGCCACCCTGAGTTTTCCCAATAAGCTTGCAGTTATACTTGGGCACTGTACAGACCGAGAGCCACCTCTGGGTCCACTGGGTGCCGCAAAGTAGAAGGCAGACGTCCGTCCAAAACGCTCAACCTTCTTGGCCAACCACTCAGCCCACCAAGAGGTGCTTCTCTCTTAGCACATCGCTAGTCAGGAGGAAGGAAGCAAGGAGGGGCACTAGATGGAGGTGAATGAGACATCTCCATTGCCTACTCACCACATGTACAGTGCCTGTTTTAAGTGGTTACGTTACCCTGAAAATTATTTGGGTGCTTGATTAAAGAAAGGAAGGCAGAAGTCCACTTGACACAAGCAGAACACTGGAAGGACTACTGTGATATATCTTAATCTCAAGAGGAAGGCAGTCCTCCACCATAACGTTTCCTGTTTGCCTTCTGCTTTTAGGAGGCCAGAACCAAG
Organism: Perdix hodgsoniae; assembly: GCA_035772895.1. NCBI lineage: Eukaryota > Metazoa > Chordata > Aves > Galliformes > Phasianidae > Perdix > Perdix hodgsoniae. Next base: position 7,810,756 of record JAPSGF010000013.1, read on the forward strand.
CAGAATATCAGCCTCAGACACATCCCAAACCCCATTCCTGCACTTCAGAAGGAGAAAAGCCCACTGTCTCCAAACCTCGTGTACTTAGCATCATTATATCCCCATTTTTACTAAGTATTTGTCCCTCAGCCAACATGCTGCATTTAATCAGCTTTGAGATAAATACTTCACAAGCATTTCTAAGCAGAGCAGCATTTAAAACTTAAATGAATCTTTAGATGCTATGTGGAAAAATCAGCTGCGGAGCAGTGTGTAATTGTCTGTAATTGATTATGAAGGGTGTTTTCCTCCACTGATGATTTATGCTATATCCTGAAGCCTGGATCTGTCAGCTCTGGCACTCACACTGTGAGATTTTAGCAGCCATGTGGAGACTTCCTATAATCGTCAGTCTTTTTTTGAAGGCTCTGCTATAGAAGTTAATTTGAAGTCATCTGCATAAACACATATAATTGGTAAGCAGTGTAATTAAAAACGGTCCATCTGAGTGCCTGGATCTAGCAAAACAAGGTACATTTGCTACAGAAGCCTGAGGATTCCTAAGGTAAGCACTGGCACAGCACAGCTCCTTCAGGAACAGATTTCTTTTCAAAACACACAGCAACAAACTAACAAAGGATACAACTAGGCAATAGTTTCCATTTAGAGAAACCAAAGGATAAAGCAAGAAACTAAAGAACATAAGGCAGTAAATTTCTTGGAACATATCTCACCACGAGTTACGTATTTATCTTTGCATTTCAGAGTCTATTCCGTGAAGTGAATTAAGCTTGCACAGCTCGATCTTACATGCAATACTGTGTTACTTTACTTGATCCAGATTTCTCTTTCTCAGGCTCCAGCTGCCATCACTGTTTTGAACGCAGCCATTTTGCCTGGTGAGCTGAAGTCTTGCTCCAGATCAGCCATTGCTCATCACAAATGTATGCACCGTATCTTTACATGGGATCAGAACAACCAACCCCTGTACGTGTAAATTAACATTAATGTAATTAAGATACAGTAAAAGAAATCATTCTTCCCTCCTAAGGCGTACACACACAACTGAGTGGCCCCAAAGCTTTACAAAATAACTGCACCTCCTACCAGTGCCTGCACTTGGCCCATCAGTTCAGAGAATCTATCAGCTGCAGCCTGTGCTGCAGCTTGGCGTGTGAGCTCGGTCCTGCAGTGCTTCTTCCCACTGTCTGGTGAGCTGGCACTGCCACGCAGAACACGGCCAATACCACTGGAGTGCTGCAGCTCTGCACAACTGCTTGCTACATTTCCCTGTAAGCAGTTTCTATCTTGAAAAGCAAGAACCAGAGCTGGGTGAGGGGTAGGACTGCAGGGGGAGGGGACTGATAATTCCCAACTTCATCGTGATCCTTCCTATGAATGTGAAGAGAACCATGTTTTGGCAGGAAAAGAATGCCTGCATGTGAGAAGCGATAAAATCCCGTAGTAGCTCAGACTAAATAAAATAGCCAATATATGAGAGTCCAGGCCTGCAAATCAAACCACATGTTACCAAACAAGACTCCTAAACGAGATGGCATCACAGCCATGTAAATGCTTCCTCTTGAACCGGTATTCTTTCATACCCACATCCTTAGGGAGCCTGACCTCACAGCAGAGAGCTTCCAAGACAATATCATGAATTCCCCAAACCACGGCCTCATTTCCCTGGAATCCCACCAAATCATCCACTGGCCAGGCTCTCTGCCGCGCTCACACCATCTACCTGTCACAAGCACTTCCCCCTGCTCACTCACACTTATCCTCTCAGCTTTTTGGCCATTCTTCTGTCCCTCTCCTGCAGAGCACAGCACACAGGCAAAGGAAAGCCTGCTGCACCCATGTCTAAGGAATCTTCACGGCAGACAGGCAAGCCACCAGGGACTGCTCGCCTCGTCCTGCTCTCTTAACCTGTTACAATTAGTGAGCTGATCAGTGAAATCATCAGAACAAAGACGCAAATTTCTTCTGAACAGCTCTTTTCCTCTGTGAAGATGCGTTTGCAGAGAGCTCTTGAATGAGAAACTCCTGTTAGTGAGGGAGTAATCCAGAGGATTGATGGCAGTGGAATTTCTGCAGGGGGTTTGCTTAGGGGTTCTCACTTTCAAGCATGTACTGTTCTTCAAATATATACTCCCATTTTTAAAACCAAAATGCCATTTTTTTTTTTGCTATGGCTGAGGAAAAGCAAGTGAAATGACAGACTTGACAAGCGTGTTTTATGACAAGGATGCTGTCCTCTATAAGAACAATAGCTTTGGAGAAGTTCCATATTGCATCATTTAATGATAAACAGCAAAGCTGAGGGCAGTGATTGGCACTGGTGTCACACAGTGAAATAACACTCTTCCACCAAGGAATCATTTGCAACTGACACAACTGAGCTCACACCAAACCTCAAGCAGTTTTTATGCCATTTATTCATCTCTGGGTTATTATGATACTCTTATACTCAAGCAGAAGTCTAATAAATGTCTTTTCTCTAAGCAGCTGATATTTATCATTCTCTGCCTAGTTAAGTGTACAGCTTCTAAAAAGCCCTTATTATCCAGAAAACTACACTGAGTTTTAGCTACAGAGACATAAATTCACCTGAGGGTTTCTCATCTCTTTGGGATATACTCACAGGCCAATGTACCTCTCCTCTCTGGTGATTTTCAAGCTAATGACTAAAACCACAATTTATTTATTATTGGTTTTTTTTTTAAGTAGCAAAGCAAGCCAGAGAAAATAAGAATTATCATTTTTGCTTACAAAACAAACCAAATATTTTTCAGATTGGATAACAGTCGAGTCCCTCACACCAAGACTTCGTTAGACACCACAGCTTAGGGGACAACCTTGAACGCATTAGTGCAAGGATTTCTTTGCCATATTTCTAGAAAAGCACTTGAAATCCCAAGACCAAGATCAGCCCTGAGTGTGCACCCAAACTTTCAAACACCTACAATGAAGAGGGAAGGGGTATTACTATGATACTGAAAAAAAAATAAAAATAAAACACAGGCTGGCTACAAGAACCACATGCAGAAATTCAACCCAAACCATGAGGTTGCAGATGGACCTGAACTCCTCAGATCCACACTGCCCTGACCAGACCTGGATCCAAAGTCTTTGTAGAATAGAGGCTGTTCTGGCAGGTGATGGCCTGTGAGAAAGCCAAAGGCATATTACCTGCTCAGCTGGGTTGCTGCTCACGGTGTTGCCCTCTCCAGCAATGCTCACTGCCAGCAACAAGCAACTGCAAATTATGCTTTGTGCAATCCTGTCGTGTGCATTTCGCATCTGACTTTCACTTTTGTTTCTCACTCAATAACTCAGAAATCAGCTGCCTGAGATCTATTTAATATTGTCCCTGTTTTTACTTTATTGCAGCTTTCCCATTTTGAGGTGCTTCTCTGGGTGCTTGGCTATGAAGTTTCCTCCTCTTCCTGAAAAATACCTCTCTGTATCTGATACCTAGTTACTACAATAGAAGTCACCTTAGAAACACCATAAATACACAATTCAACAGGATTCTGTTCCAAAGTCAGCAAAAAATTTTCCATTGACTTCAACAAGCTGTGGGGTCAGGCCCCAAATTACTTGCAATACATTTTTTTTTCCATCTATAGGACTGCTAATACAGAATATATTCCATCTTTCACATTTTGCTCCAACATCCCTGACTTTCTTGCCTTGAGACTGTTGCAGCAAGATGCACTTTCTTCCCATGCCAGTCTCCTTGGCACCAGATTAAACCTAACCCTCAATACAATTTGTTTTCATGCTCCCTTATTCCTCCTTCCAACGTTCCTACCAGAAGGACGTGCTGGCTTTGGATGTTGGTTAAAAAAAAAAGTTCTTCAAACTCTTTATCTACTTTCTGTTACCTGTCTGCGCAGAGGGATTCGCTTTGTCAGCTTGTGGACAGCGGGCTGGCTGCTGAAGTCAGGCTTCTTGGTGGTGTTCTTCATGCGGCACAGGATGACCGTCAGCACCATGCAGGCGATCAGGAAGACCCCTATGCAGTAAATTGCTATTTCCAGGTAGTCTGGAGATGTTGGATATTCTTTTTCCTTTTCAGGAGCTGGATTGCAGGATTTCGAGAGGGAATAATCATGCCGCAGAGTTAGCACACAGTACAAGCACAGTTCAGCACAGTGCACGGAACAACATGAAACAGCTAAAACATCAGCAGTTCTAGCAGTGACTTTGTGACATATAGATCACTGTGGATAGTTAGGCTATCTTGGAATCTGAGAGCTGTTCCTCCTTAAAGATCACCATTTTAACATCTCAGTTAGCCATAGTGTGTGTGCTCATAAATAGACCTCTATAGGCATACACCTGTGTCTGCCTGCTGAGGAGACACGTTCACCAAAGTATCAGATTATCCCCTATTATTTTAGGGGAGAAGGAGGAATTGAAGAGCTCAATCTAGGTACATGTTCATTTTATTTCTCAAGTCAACCTTCAAAAACGCTGTACTTCCTTTTAACCAGATAAAGGCATATTTCAAGATTAAAAAAAAAAAGAATTTGCTAGTCTAAAAGTATTATATCACAACATGCAAATAGAAGTTGGGGCTTGAGTCTGCATTGCTTGTTTATCCAAAATTCTCACTGGGCTCTTATAATACAGAAGGATAAATTGGTCCCTCACCATACTTTTAAATTCAATTGAACTGCTAGCAATGTGCCTTTGTGAGTCCACCATTGTCAGCCACACTAAAGCTGCACATTTAAGGAATGTGGTTGCTAGTCTATGAGATTGGTTGCAGAGGGAGTGGTTCTACCTACCTATCTTACTCTGACAGACAACTTTGAAACCATCTTCAGGAGACTTATATGTACAAACACAGTCCCTAATCCCTTATCTGGGGTTCATCCCCCAGACAGGCAGCATTCCACAGCAATCAGCAGTCACTCCACAAGCAATGCACGTTCAAGCCAAAATTTTCTTGTGCCTTGTTCTAGGCCAACAAAATATTTCATTCAAGAGAACTGCTTAAAATATGCTGTTCAAGCACTTGCAAAATGCAAACACTGCTAGCAGAAGCAAGATTTACACAGGCACTGCCTGCCTGCTTGGTGGCAGACCATGCAGGCTTGGTGTTCATGTAAGAGTGAGATGTAATAACGTTGCGCCATTCAGTATGTTTTGATGATGGTTAATATCTGCAGAAAATTTCACTCATGTACCATGAATCTCAGCATTATGTACATGCAGGTTTTGTACCTCTTACTTGGGATTAACAATTAATTAATGGCAAGCACAAGATGACCCAGCAAACCTCAGGTGGTTCACATTTTTTCAAAGGAACTCCTAAGGCAGCTGCCAACAGCTATAAACAAGAACATTTGACTAATGTCAAAACCAACTATGGTTACATCTTCTAACAGCTGATAACAATTTTCAGGCAGTAAAGCATGTTGATGTTTGTTTCTTTTCAGGACAGAAACATCATCAACCCCAGAACAGCAAGACATGCTTTGCAGTAAAAGCAAATGACACAAATTGTTTTCTTAGAGCATGCAATGTTCAAAGATGCACGGAGCTGATTCCCAAGAGATGAAGGGCACTGCTTCTGTACACAATCCATGGGCATCAAAATCAGAATTTTCATAACAGATTTGGATGATAAGTAACAGTGAATTAAGCATCCTGAATAGCTTGTGTATTCAGATGAACCATTACATGATTATGGCCAAATCAGTCCCCAAGTTTCTTAGGATAACTTTGAACTTCCTCCTCTTGAAGTTTTACAATGACTTCTGTGCTGATTTTCAGTCATCTCACTGAAGTGAGAAGGAAATGCAGTTCCTCAACATTTCTGATGAACGTTGAACAGATGTTAACACAACTTAAGTTATTAAGTTATATTTAAGTTATCTGGATTTTGGTTTGTATTTTTTTTAAAAGGGATTTGGACTTGTAGACTAGAATGTGTCACAAGACAATCCACTGGCTTGCGACAAGAGCGACTGTACATATAATCATTGTATAATCGTCATAAAAATGTTGAGGAAGCCCAAAGTCATTTTCTGAGACAGAAGCTGTGCTAATTCTGCAGCACTCAACAAAGGGAAAAAAAGAGGAAAAACCACTGAAAGAAAGCAGTGTATACCTGGCAGAACTGTCAACCATGCAGTGTGAAAGGATATCCCAATAGAATTACCCGCCAAGCATGTATACTCCCCAGCATCCTCAAAAGTTACATTCCGTATATAGAGAACCTCAATTTCTTTGTCCGTAGTGTTAACACCGGCAGCCTAGAAAAAAAAAAAAGAGGGAAGCAAGAGAAAAAGCTAGACACTGAGAGAACTCTTGTGGATAGGGAGATGGAGCCACAGGGCTTTGCGCTTCGGAAAAGCAGAGGTGGAGAGATGCAAAGCTCCTTCCCCATCCACAATCCCGCTTCCAAAAGGCGTTTACCAACAGGTCCCAGCTCACCTCAGAAAGTAATCAACACCCTTCACCAGACCAAAACTCACCACCTAGACATGCATGCAATCATATGACATGGAAAAATTAACCCACAAATCTTTTTTTTTCTTTTTTCTTCTCCCTTGTTTTCAATAAAGGAGTGTTGGAAGAAAAGCAAAGAGAAAACAGACACAGAATGTGGTATCCTTTATATGTAGTTACCTGCATCAGAAGAATTAATTTACATATATATTTATTGAAAAGGCAAAAGAGGGTAAATTCTAATCCAAATGACACCACTTGGCTGAAGTCTCAAGCAGCCAATGGTCCTTGCATCATCTGCTGCACTGAAGTTAAATCAAGAAGCACTGTTAGGTCATTATGCACCAAACCTATCAGGGGATTCAGTGCTTCTCCAATCTTTTACAAATAGACAGAATCCAAAACACAGAGACTCTTAGACATGGAACTCTCTAGACATCCCAAGATGAGTACAACAGGAATCCATGCCAATGCTTCTGTTCTGGAGATTTAGAGAAATTATTTTAAATAGAGACAGTTGTTGTTTGTTATCTTTATTCCATCCAAAAACTTTACTTTGAAGTATGTGATGCTAGAATAAAAATATTTTTACAAGACCATTTCTGAGTAAATTTAGTTGTGAGTTGCAGTCACACTGTTGCCAATCTTTATTGCTCGTGATCGGTTATTACCCTACCAGGAATGGATGAATAGAGGCCATAAGTGCTTCAATGGGCACTTATGTGAACATTTCATATATACATATACATGCACACATGTGTACGTGTGTGCATGTGATACACCAATTAGACTGTAATTGCATTATTCATCAAGTACCTCAGATGAGAGCTGCAAAGTATGCAGGATTAACAACAAAACTGAACACAAATGAACACACAGACACCAGACACAAGAGAGAATTAAGACCAACATCGGAAACCATTGAGTATAGCATAGAGAATATTGTGGGAATTTTTCCATGGCTGCTGGTGTAATACCAGTTGCAACACCAAAGGAGGATTACGAATATACCACAAGGCCAAAGAGTTATCCTACAAGCTGCCTGCAGTCTCCCAAAGCACCATTTTACTTTTTTTTCCAGCTTCTACATCCAGCTTTCTTTAAAAAACATTGTTACCTTGTAAACTCGGCAGAACAGAGAGCCAGGCAGACTGGTTGGCCTCCCCTATATAATTGGAGACCTTACAAATATATTCTCCAGCGTCCGCCTCTGTCACATTGTACAGTGTCAGCACTTCAGCATTGGAACTATTTATCCCCGAATGCTAGAATAGACCAATAACACAGGAGAACAATGTAACTGCTGTCCAAATAGGACACAAATCCGTCTAAGGTCCCACCACCAACACCTCATACGAATATAACTTCCACTTCATGCAAGCATCAGGGGTAAAACATTAAGGGGCTGAGTTTTGTTCCCTTGTTGTTGTTGTTTTTTTTAATCCGAAGCATTGCCAACCAGCTTGGAAAACTCCATGGTGCAGAACAACCCGGTGCCACTGATATGCCACATCACACTGGGGACAAATGGACATCCTCAAAGGCTCGGCATCCAGAAAACCCAACCCTCCGACAAACTTTTGGCAACAGGTGTCATGTGTCTGAACAGTCTTTGAAACAAACAGGGTGGGGGAACATCAGTGAAGTTATTTAAGAGGGTTTTCATTCTTTTTTGAACGAGCCATGCCTGAAATGTTTAGAGATAAAGGACTTCAAGGAAGTTTAAAAAAAAAAAAAAAATCAAATCAAAAGCATCTATAAGCTGCATAATTAGCATTCAGGCTACCAAATGTTTATCTAACTTTTCATTTGTAACAAACACTTCCAATTTCAAAAGAAGTTCCGATCTCAAAATCCTTGGATTTACATCAAATAAATGTAACTCTTTAAAGAAGCTGTCACCAGCAGTAGCAGCATCTGCAATGCCTCACCTTTAAAACCTGAAGGTAAGGAAGCCCATCTGGTCCGTATCTACTGCCATTCTTCTCTACGTGTTTTATCCACTGAATGTGGGGTTGAGCATCACTGTAGACTTTGCAGACAAACTCGACATCACCTCCGACTACAGCTGAGGCATTTGCAGGAAGGCCAGCTTGGAGGATGGGCCGGTGCGGTGATCGTTCTGTTCCAGTGGGGAGGGTGAGGAGAAAGAGAGAGAAATAAAGATGCATAAATAAGCAGAGCTGCCAAGAAAACTGTAAGTGAACTCGAGCCAAAAAGCCCTGTAAGCCTGTTGGCTGACTCCTCCGAAATAACACTGCAGCCAAAACGTACAACGAAAACTACAGTTCAAAGGAGATGACTTGAGCACTACACTTGAATGTAAAGAATAGTTATTTGTGGGGAGGGGAGAAACCTTGACTAAAAGCTGTATGCATTTTTTTGTATTGCAGACAAACAAGTCTCCGCTCCGCTTTTTAGAACTCTCTGATCAGTACTACAGCAACACTCTACTCAAGACACAGCAGCAGAAATACCAATTTGTCATCCTGAGCAGGACTCAAACCAATACTGAGCTATTTAGAATAAATAAATAAATAAAGTATATTTAATGTGAGCTAACGTAGCCTATTATTTATTTGCTAGCCTAAGCATTTCATAAACGCTGTTCATTGAACTGGCATCACTGAACACATTTTTCATCCGGGCATCCAGAGAGGCACTGCAGCCAGTGTTCCAAGCCTGGTTTTGTGGATGTTTCTTAGCAAAGCATCGATGGGAGCCTTCTCCTCAGTTATGAGGTAAGGCAATTTCCCACCACTGTCACGAAGCCCAACCTGAATGCTACTCAAATCTCCCTGGTGATGAGCTGGGCGCGAGCCTAGACACAGCAACCCTTCAGACAACTGCAGCTCTCATCCTTCTGTAAGTGGGAACTCATTTCCTCTTCACAGAATCATAGAATCATCAAGGTTGGAAAAAACCTACAAGATCATCCACTCCAACCATCTGTCCATCACCAATAGTTCTCACTAAACCACATCCCTCTACACAACACCTAAACATTCCTTGAACATTCCCAGGGTTGGTGACTCCACCACCTCTCTGGGCAGCCATATAAAAGCTTAACTCTACGCATATCTTTTCATGAGAATATAAAGTTAATACTGACCCATACACAGGTTCAGTCTATGAATCAGAAGAGAAGAGCCCAGTGCTTGTCACTGAGGTTCACTGCTCCAGGAATTTTTTCGAAGATCAGGAAAAAAGGAGCAAATCTAAATATTTATTTTTAGAGGCTGTGCGCTGCAAAAGCTTTGGCGTTAAGAGCCAAATCAACTGAATTTCAAATCAAGTGCTCCTTCTTAAACACACTAGTTTCCAATAAACTGTTTCACAAGCAAACATTGCGAGTGTAACAGCAAATAATGATGCCCATGGAACAATGGGATCTTTCATACCGTCCAATATATTTGGCATGCGGCAAACATCTACTGGGAATTTATTCACTGAGGCTATGCTGGCAGCATACTACAAAGCAGCAGTCTTATTTGACTTGTGGCAAAAGTGCATTTGTATTGCAGTTATTAAATTATTCCATGGCTATGTATGTCGTTTTCAAAAGACCTAGGAATGGTTTAACTTTGTGTTTTTACTTGTAAATTACAGTAGATTGTACAAATTACTATTCTACCCGTTCTAGGGAAAACTTTTGAAGTTTCTCACCTTATCCTAAATAAGCTCTAATTCCATCTCCCTCACCCCTTCATTTGGGTGCAAAAACAGCAAGCAAGATCTCTCTTTAATAGAAACCTTACACCATCTTCCAAAACTTATTACAGCTGCCTTTGGTATAAAATGAAACCTTAGAGAATGTTATTTAAAATGTTTTTTAGAAGTCAGTAGGCCTCATGTTTCATTTCTCCACATCAGGGTTTGATTTCCTTTGTGACCTTACTCGCTGCCCTTAAACAAACCAGAGAACGAGGCCTGAAACATCTTGGAAAAGTTCCCACTATGGCAGCACCAACACACGAAATGTGTTTAGTTTATCCCGATAGCCATCAACGATTTAATCTTTTATCGATGACTGTCAAACATCTCCTCTACCAAAACAGAAAAGGCCAAGCAAAGAAGCAAAAGCAAAGTTCTTACATTCTTATCCCAAATTCCTTAAAAAATTAAAGAGGGTATGCATTTGTATAGGTAAAACGTTTGTGAAATTTCTGCTCTCAGGGTACGTGTGCTAAAAAACAAACTTCTGTTACCCTTGAACATGCAGAGCCATGTCTAGTATTCATTCAGCTCCCCTGCCTCGGTAGAAGGGAGTGCTCCTGTCTGCGCACAAGAAACACAGAAGACCATAAATATCACGATGCTCATTCAGAGGGCTTTTATGTCAATCCTGGAATCCATGGGCCACAAGAAATGATATGCGTGTTGGGGAAAGTAACAAGATGCAGACGGAACTTCCACTAATGGCTGAATTCTGTACAGTATCATTGCTTGGAAACTGTCACTCCGAGATGTTATCCTGCCTTTGCTATTTCTCAGCAAACTACATACATCTAGGGATTTTGCTTAGGTACTGTCACAAACCGTATTCATAAATCTCACATCACTTTTTCATATTTAAAATACAAGCCTTACATTTGTAAGCAGTTATCACCACTCAAACAACTGGCTATGCTAGTATTACATGGAATATCATATTTTCTTTTTTATTAAATACTAGTATAAGAGTTAAAGATGCTTTCTCAAATATCTTACAAGCTGCTGAAACTGATGCTACATAATGTAGTAATTACAGTTAGGACTATCACTAAACTACAGTGACTCTGAAAATCCCTAGTTATTTCACTCAAACAACATTTTCATATTGAATAAGCTGGCAATCAAGCTTGCTACTCTGATACCCTACTGGTCTCAGTATGGCCCTTCGTTCATTGTTGTTGAATTGAACCTCAAGAAATAAATCTTTGCCATCTGGCTACTTAAAATTTAGTGTTCCATTCTCACTGCTAACACAACCTTTCAAAAACAAATCAACAGCTTATGCTACAGTACAGAAGATTGCCCCCAAATATTAGCTGTCTTCAAGCATACTAAGCACTACATTATGAAGACCATAAAAAGTAGTAGATACAAGTTCAGCTACCATAAATATTAGTTACTTAGTCAACTACATATATATCTACAAGTTTTTTCATAGATTTGCCCTGCTTGCTTGAGTAGACTTTTCTGGTTATACTAAAACAAAATGGATGTTTAAAAATGAAGAATATTTTTTGTATGTTGACCTGAAAGCCAGCCAAACTAAATCACTGTGTATAAATCTCTGTAGGTTATCTGTCATCTACTCATAGAATGGCTTGGGCTGGAAGGGACCTAGAGAGAAAGATTGCTTTACCCTGGATCCCACCTTAAAAAGATGACACCAGTTTGTTTTCCCAATTTGCAATTTTGCTTCAAAACAAGAATGGCTCCATTTGGAGAGACAATTAACTACAGACAGCAGTGAAACTGGCTGATCGTGTAAGGAATGTCAAATTCAAGGCTGTGAGCATCTAACTGAAGTCTACACCACCATAAAAGCATCCACTGCTTAAACATTTCTGCTCAAGATTGCTTGAAAAGTTCTGATAGCTTATCTATCGGCAAACAGAGTTGCTATCAGAAAAGACAACGGACAAAGAGAGCTGCCCAATGGCTCAGAAGAAACTCTCATTTAGTCTGTTAATGTTAAAACTTTAGAATGCCTTTCTCCAAGACAGGAAACTGTTAGGAATGCAAGGCAGCTGGAAAATTCCAAGTTTCCTAAAAATGGGCACAAATGGACACCTGGAGATGGGTGGCAAGGAGCAAATCCTGCCACCAGCAGTGCAGGGAAGCCAGCCTGGAAGTGACTACTGCAGCCTGCACACTTCCCAAAGAGCTCCTGAGAACTGGCCTTTTCAGCAGTTTAAAGCCCTCGGCAGGTGGTTTCTACAGAAGGTCACCTCCCTCCAGTGTTTGGCTTCATCTCCTCCAGTATTTTTGCTGAGCCACAGCAGCTAACGGAGAGGGAAATCTGAGAGGTGAGAGGCAGGAACATCATGATGCAAGGATATGAGATGAAGATGCCAAGAGATGGAGGTGACCGATAGGGGCCAGAAGACAAATTTTACAGCCAACAGTGACTGACCAGAAGATCTGATCTCACCACTGATCTTGGCATCTTCGAGGTGTAGGAATGAAAAAATACAGAAGAGAGGCTGCTTGCTGAGCATGCCAGCTGAAGAAAGATGTAGGACAGGGCTTGCTGCTGCCAGAGGCCAGAGAGAGCCTATTGTGACTGAAAAAGTGCCACTGCCGCTCCTGGAGTGTGCTGGCAGGGAAAGGAGACAATAACCCCGGAAGCAATGAGCTCCAGGTCCCATCTAAAGGCCAAGTCTCCTTAGCAACCTGGCTGTATCGAGGGCTAAGAAGAGCTCTGGCAATTGTCTATCCAAGCCTCCCTGCCATCCCAGGACAGACAGTTCAGGACCTTTCATGGGAGCTAAAAGCCAGAACCAAAGCCCATTGAAGTCAGGGGAAGAGCTCACATGGAATTCAATGGGCTTTGGATAAGGCATTTGATTCATTTCAGAATAAATAAATAAATAAATAAAGGAAACTATTTATTTTTTCCTTTTGAATGTGCTTGTTTCCTCTCCTTGCAAGCGTGTGATTTAAGTGCAAGCTAAGAAAATAAAAGCTGAATAGCAAATGCAAGAGTTCTGGGGACAATGGAGAGATCCTCAATTAAAAGGGGAAAATAAAACCAGAAGTAAGCTTTTCATTAGACAAACACATTTATCAGAGCCTTTATCATCAGTCTTGAAATGCTACCAACTCCTAAGGAATCATCTTGACAGTTGATGCTGTGAAGCAACGGAGAGCTCCAAGGATGCCTCTAAGTGTGGCATCAGTAACCATTCTGGATCCAGAGACTTCAGTAGAGATTCTGTATACTCAATCACTGTGCAGCATCTGTTGCTTTGAAAAGCGTTCATGATCTGTAAATTACAGGTCTCTAAAAGCATCCTAAAGTCTTTTAGGCTAGGCAGTAATCATGTGCCCTTGTCAGGGCTTTCTCTTCGCACTTCAAACTTACAGGACTGACTCTTTAGCCTTAAAAAAAAAAATAAAAAAAAACCACAAGCACTGCTTTTTCCATCATATACTTGGACTGAAATATTTCAGTGTGTAAGGACATTCACTGGGCTGACCACAGTCTGCAATCACTACCAGTTTGGGCTAAATATCAACGGTTAAGAGATGAATGCCTAATCCCTCACATGAAATGAGGAAAGCTCTACTAGTAGAACAGCCTACTCTGGCTGACAGTCAATGAACTGGTTTGGAAGGAGAGACACAACAGTCAGTGTCCTTCATGAAAGATCCCACCTACACAGACTGCTCATCTGGCCCCAGTCCACAAGCACTCAGAGACTGGATTAATTATTGCTCTCTGAATTAGAGAGCCCCATTGAGGAGAGTTCCAGAGGCAGCCAAGGCATGAGGAACTGCCACTCAGGTTTCCCTATAAATACAGTCTTATCCAAGTTCATACAAAGGATCTGCCTTGAAATTACACTTGCTTTCCATACCCCTAGGTGGAGTGGCATAGGAGGGGTCTAACCAAGCAGATGTCAGAGTCCCCAGAGGAATTTTCTCCTTCAAGGTAGCTTTCTACACATGGGCCAAGCCAAACCTTCACTTCCCTTCTTCAGAAATAAGCAATAAGCAATTGCTTTATGGGGGCTGTACTCTATGAAAGGCTTGAGGGCAAACACTGCTAAGCCCACTATTTGTTCAGTGGTGTGTAGGAGTAAGGCTGGGTGCTGGCTGCTCTTGCAGAAGATCAGAAACAACTGAGCAGGTGCAGGCAAAATGCCTTTGCTAATTAATGTCATATACTGTATATACGTGAGCCAGGAGCTGAGCAGCTTCTACCAGCTGCATGTCAGTTTGGTTTCCCTTCTGCCTAATATGAAGCACTGTGTGTTGTTTATAGCCAATTCAGAAGTGCTGCTGAACTGTCATGTTCCATTTACACGTACATACATACACACCCCTCAAACCACCACCTCTGAGGCAATTTATATACACCAAGGTATCATCCACAGCCCGTCAGGGACAATACTCCCTTCTCAAGATCTCTGCAAAACCATGAGAAGCTTTAAGGCTATAAGGAGTAACAGATCACTGTCGTTAAATGTTGAGAGATAACAACCATCCCTGGCAAGAGTGCTTGATAAAGAGCAGGAGCCTTCAGACCGACAAGCAGAACAGCCCACAAATCAGACAGCATTACCAGTGCTGATGAAATCATGCCTTGCAAATTTTGGCACCTTTTACCAATAGGTACTAGCCAATAAGTTCTCGTGCTGTCCAACATTCCTGTGCAGCAGGAGTCTCCATATATCAGCATTTCCTGTGCTCCAGAGAGGTGGCATCAGTGGCCAGGAGCTCTGAGGGGTTGTGGCTGACATCCACAACTACATTCTAATCTCTCCTCTAATTCAGGAGTCTTTTATATAAACGCGAGGTATTTCTTTCTGCGGACATTTTGTCACAAGCATCAAAAGCAGGCAGCCTCCTACTCAAAGTATTTACCATTCTGTCCAACCTCCCCGTGCCATCAAAACCCTCCTGCTAACCAAGATCTGTCAAGTACAAGGCGGTGCCTTTTTAAATCTTTGCAGAAATGAATCAGATGCATTCAAACTCTTTGCCCTTGGTTTCACCACCTTCACCTCCAATTGGAAGTAATGGCACTGTTATTACAGCAGGCAAAGTTCTCACTTACGTTCTCCCATCTGTCTCTTTGGACAGCTCTACAGTAGATCTTTAGCCTGTGATCTTATACACATTCTAGCTAAAATTCATCTCTGCCTAACACCTTTACAGCATCAGTTCGTCTGCACACCTCTTCTCACATGGCAGCAAGCCGAGGAAGAAAAAGCTGCAACAAGATTGAATGAGTTGCTCAACAACAAAGCCTGTTCTTGTCAAGGAGAACAGCAGAAAAATCACAATTGGAACAATAACTAAAACTATCCACTAAGCCAATTTGTATACTGGGGGATTAAATGAGACAGAGAAATGTCCAGAAAGCCAAGATCTATGGAAGACTACGTGAATATTCTTGCTGTAAAACACAAAACCAACAGGGCTTTAGGACCAGTTTGTCCTTAAAGCAAAACTGTCAGGATCACATCATGTGCGTCTCACTGGCATCATGGAGCAAAAGCAGCCATAGCACAGAGTTGTTCAGTGCTGATCCTGAAGCTTGCAATACCTCTGACACAGCACATGTGTAAGCAAAAGCTTCATGCATGTCTAAACAAAGAGGGGAGAGGTCTTACTTTGGTGTGAGAAACAGGTGAACAGAACAAAGAAGAGCTGAAATTGTCATTGAAATTCTTTCCACTGCCCTCTTAAAAAAAAAAAAAAAAAAGGCTACAAGAGATAATGAAAACCAACGTGCAGCTCCTCACAGACAAGTGGTAACATCTTATTGCTCCGTCTGTTTCCAGAGACTGCATTAGTTTTTACATGCAGAGACATCATTCTTTCTACTGCCCACAGCTCCCAACATTCAGCTGCTTCACCAAACCACAGAGACAACACCAGGGTCCAGCACAACTGGGCTTCCCACCAGGCTCTACCCAAGGTTTGCTATCCAAATACCATCTCTCCCACACAAGACCTTGATGACATATGTGCCATTATATTTCTAGTAATTCAGGTTTACCTGGATTGCCATGGAAAGTCTTCCAGACATATGCAACAGCTTTAACGAGAAACACATTGTCTGGCCATGCATGGACACAAAGTTTGTGCTCCAACACCAGAAAGCTTTCATCTCTCATTTTCTACAGTTATTAGTCACACTTCTATGGCTGCTTTCCTGATTGGGATTATACATTCCCTAATGGAGAGCTTCCTTCAGATGTAAAATCAGCACGGCTATTTCCTCCCACTTGACCATCTATCAGATGGTTAGAGTGAACAAATAGACATATATTAACTTGTCAATACAGAATACATGAATTACAACCAATTGTTTTGATCACCTACTTTGCAATGGCGATTGTAAACTAAAAAAAACACCACACATTTTAAACTTTCGTAAGCATCTTGTAAAAATGGTAAAAACTGATCAACAATGAGTTTGTTATTCCAACTCTGACAGTATGTGTTTTTCCTTCCATGAACACAGTCAAATTTCAAATTATTCACGAAACCCTTTAAATAGTAATATGAAATAATAATCATAACATCTTACATTTAGAGAGCAGTTCAACATCCAAAAGTGCTTAACAAACTACTACTTTTAACGTGGCTTTTACATCATAATTAAATTATATATCACTTTGTTTTTATGTTTAAATGGAGCAACTGCTGCTGAAGCTGCACCATGGGAACGGGAGTAATCCAACAATGACCAAATTAATTTAAATCCTTAAATCTCATAAAATACAGCCACCTCTGGATTCCCACGGCAGTTAGAAGACACCCACATCAAAGCTGTCAGGGTAACCTTTTGTCTGATAGCCACAGAATGCCACATCTCACTGATTTGTCCAGTACTCCTAGATGTCTCACTCTCTTACCAGTCTCTCAAGGTCTTCACTTTCCTGCACTGTAAGCCTCTCAAAAGACCCCACACCTTCATACTGCAGCATCTTCCCAGCCCCACTGCCCTCAACCTCACCTTGCTACAGCCACAAACAAACCCTGACATCTAACCACTCCAACCTGCTGTTCAGCTCCATCCCTGTCCGCTTCCACCAACTCTACGTCTCTTTTAATCCTACTCTGACCCCCAAAACCTATGATGCTTGTGTCCCTGGAAAACACTCACTCCTAAGGGTGAGCATCCCAGCTGAAATCTGCGGCTGTGGGATTACCTGCAGGCACACACATGGCTCTCAACACGTGCCAACTGCAGGCTGAACACCACAACAGTCTGCTTAGCATCTTCAGGCAACTCCCGCAAATTCCTGCTTGTATTTCCACAAGTGTGATACTGCATGAATTAGGAGGCATGATTAAAAATGATAATAAAAGGGCTGAAACAATATCCTGTTCATCATTCATCAAAAGGAAGAGAAATGCCTGCCTTGGGGCTGTAATAAGACAGAAAGTGGGACAGGGAGGCCAGTCCTCCCCCAGCAGGCTCTGCAGGAAGCACTCCAAACATGACAAATGCAGCGTTCACCCAGCACATGAAGTAATGATACCAGTATTTGTTTCATAAAACGTAATTTAGCCAGACTACCCCAATGAAATCAGAAGCTTTAGTGCTATAAAACTAGGGTTTGGGAATATCTTTGCCTTATTAAGAAAAGAAGAGAGGGACCCCTAAGCCTTCCTTTTCCTTCAGCTAAACCATCACACTGTGGCCTTTGTTTTTGGGAGCGAACTGCACAGCCTCCAGCACAGAACAATCTGTGTAATTTCTTCTCAGGTGTGCACACCTTGCCAAAAGCCAAGTGCCAGGTGTAAAGTCCACACTCAGCCTTATCAGTACATGAAATAAAGTCTTCTTCCCTCTCGGTCTAACCAAACACCCGAGGGCAGGCATCAGCAGGGATACCTGCATGCTTGCAGCCCGTCTCATCATGCCACAGGCCGCAGGCACCTGGGTGAGGATGTCAAGCCAAAGCTTGTCCCCACGAGGAGCATCAACAACTACAAATCCAGCTGCCAGAAGCACAAGTTTGGGCTTGGTTGCAATACCTCCATTTAACTCCCGCCAGGCAAGAGTGATGCAAGGCACGAGGCACACGTTCAGTTCAGCTGCCATCAGTTCTTTTTGTATGTAACCTGGCTGCTAAAAATAATTCTTAGGAAATTAAGGAACATTTTGTTGTTATGTCAAACTAATTCTGAATTTCATTGTGACAAAACAAGCCTTGCTGAAAACAAATAACAATGCATATGTTTTTACGAATTCAGGAATGGCAAAGTGGAAACATGTCGCTAAAAAAAACACGGCCATTCCATGCTCACAGCCAGAGACTGTAAGAGCACAGGAAAACCCAAAAATAAAGCTGACTAGAAACAAAAGCGAAGGTTTTTTGTTGTTTTTTTTTTCTTGTGCCTAAACAAAAGGAAATATAAACAACGAAGTAGTATCAAGAGCAAAAAGAAGATTCCATTTTAATGAGATTTTGTTTGTTTAATAACACACTGTAAAAAGCATGAGTAAAATTCACCCCAACGCCCTCTAAACCTCCAAGGGTTCAGAATACAAGCGCTTTTCTGCACAACCACCAGTAAAAGCGCTCATATGCAGAATTTCAGGGGCACAAGGTTTAAGCTGAAAGCCATCTGAAATGCCTCTAGACCTCCTTCCTTAATGATGTGAGCCAAAGGCGTGGCTAGCATGCAAACTAGAAGCTCGAGGTGAAGTTAAACTTGTTGCAAAAGGACTTTTAAATATATATGTATGCACATTTGTGACAAGTTATGTTCACTTTTATAGTAAACAGCAGGGTCTTCTTACTCCACATTCTTCGGAGATGTGTCGTGCCATGGCAGCTGCTTGTAAGACCCCGTAAATGAGGTAATGTGCAGAACTTCATCTGAAACCAAAACGGGGTTTGTTTCCCTGGATGATGACATTAAATAGGGCAGAAATGGCTACCTGCACTATGCATGGTACAGACGAAGCCTTTTTTTGCTGTTAAAATATAAATTCAATTAGTTACTTCCACGCTTAAGCAGAACTGCTGCTGCTGAAATTGTACTCCAACGATAATTGCAATCCAACAGTGATCTAATTATGTACAAGTCTCAGTGGCTGCATTCCCACGTTGCTTGCTACAACCCGGATTCACTACAATACAACTCATAAGTGAAAACCACAGTTTTCAAGCACTCTCCCTTAAGACCGTATATATGTTTAATGAGAACGGAGTCAGTCTATTAGCAAGCTTACTATAAAACAGAGTTTCTACCTGCCATTAAACACAGAAGAATAGAAAGGCACTCGAGTTTCACGTAGGAAGCAGCTGATGGGCTGAACCATACAAGGGAAAGTATATTCTTTTAATTAAGGTGTTGGAGGAGGATTCGAGTACCAGCCTTCATTTTTTCTTCTGCCACCAGCTTCCTGTGTGACCCAGGGCAAGAAATTTCATTGCTCCACAGCTGGTTTTCACATCTATAAAACAGACAGTGACATTCCCTTCTCCCAGTCTCTGCATTTAGGTTGTAAGCAATTACTACATGCTGGCATGCTGCTTTAGGCAACAAATAGCCGATATTAATTGAAGCCTCTGGGTTGCACTCCAATAAATAGCTGGAGACTGCTCCTCTTCCTTTGCAACAGCAATTTGCACGGTCACCATTTGCCACTGATGCCATCAGCACAGCTGCAGCCATGAGACCCTGCCTGGAGACAGGAAGGGCGAGGAGCAGGGGCCCTTGAGGGTGTCCCAAACACTTTGAGAATGACCTCGTTCAGCACAGAACGTTCTGCCCAGCTTCACTGCATGGCTTCCCCCTAATGTTGTCAATGTGGACAAGTATTTGGTGTAGCACAGAGAGGCTGCTGACGATTCACTGCTTTATTTTTCAGTATTTTCTAACTCGCATTGTAAAAAAATCCAGTACAAGTGCTTTGCCAAGTTTGTAAATTTGAACAAGACCATCTGAGCAGAGTTGACTGTTTTAAAAGGGTTCTTGCAAGTAATTACAAGGTAAAAACGAGAATAATTCACACCTACATTTGCACTGAAAAACTTCTCAGCCCTGCTGGCTCCAGGCTTTTAATTGTCGAAAGAGTTCAAGGTTTGGAAAATTATTGGCATCAAGTCATACTGGATATTCCTAACTAGCATTGTGTCATTACTTGGCAGGATTTTTGCTGGGATACTTCCCAAATCTGTGACATAATCAGAGGGTTCTCCACATTACTCCATATAGTCAGACTCTTGTGTTCATATAATACATTACCATGTTTAATACCATTTGCTATTACTTACACTTAATCAACTCTGGAATCAGTTAAACCATGTAGGAAAAGCAATTTCAGAGGCTTTCAACTGACAGTTTTCCACACTCAACCTGGTCTAGAATTATGACCTGAAGCCTGTAATATGTTGTCTACATGTGCAATAGCCTCTAAACAAACACCCATAACTCTCTACAGCTCTATGGGAATGGAAAACTCATATAAAGGAAAAAAGAGAGAAAAAAAAGGAAAAAAAAAAAAATCCAGAAAACTAACTTCTGTATAACTGTCTTAACTAGAAAATTGTCAAAGTTTCCCCTTCTGGCCTGTTGTAATTTACTGCTTCAATGGTTTCTTGCCCGATCTCCACAATTATCACAAGCTTTCAGCAACACAGAAATGGCTGAGCTCTCTAGCATCAATGCCCCTTTCAACTTAAAGCCCCAGTGCAGAATCTCTTGAGGGACTCTCAGTAAATTCAACACACAGTATTAGTTATCTTAGGGTATACAATACTATACGTATGCTTTCAAATTAAACTAACAATGATACCCTTCCACAGACCAAAACAAATGCAAAAAGGGAGTGAAACGAAGTGTGCTGAGTTCCACAATGCTGACTGTGAACTGCAGAAGTGGCTTTGGCTTTCCCATCTCCTAGGGCCCAAATATCACAAAAAGGTGATTTTCCCTGGGGGTAAGTTCAAGTGTCCTTTGGGTGCCATGAGCTGCATACCCAGCACCCCAGGTCAGCAGTCACTTTTGAAGAACTTGACCTCACTATTTACTTTTCTGCCTCTCTATAGGAAAGGAATAGACATTTCACTAAGTGACATCATCTTTATTGCCATTCCACTCATTCACACAAGTCACTGTAATTTATTGCCAGGAAAAATAAACGTCTGCACAATATTCCTCAATGTAAGCCATTCAAAAAGCTCAAAGGGAGAGAGGAGGTGAGAGGACTTCTGACAAATATTTGCTCAAGTGACCGCATCATCCATGAACACATTTGCTAGAAAGAAATGGGTGAAGAAATCTATAGTCACCTTGAAGCATGCCAGGCTGGGACTGGGGCAGCAACGAGGAAAGGGAACAGGGGAAAGAAGGGGAATTTTTGATCAGTTTTTCCTGAGCAAAGAAAAATTCCACTATTGCAAAAAAGGCTTCTTTCCTCTTATGTAGCTTTAAGCAAAAAACAAAGTTGAACCAATCTAGATTCCCAAAACAATTAAGAAAATAGCTAAATAATTTCTACAGAACCTCCAAAAGTCCCCAGGTGCTCATCCAGGCAGGGCAAGCAGCAAGCAGAGCACCATGCACTGCCTGCACCAGGAGCTACCGCTGCTGCACCCTCAGCAAATGCTGTCTAATCAAACATTCAGGCAAAAATTGGCTTCGTCAGCCACTTGGTTCACTGTCTAGAGGTTGTGCTATGGCTTCAGACTGACAGCATCCTCATCACAAAATTCCCTTCTTCCTCTCATACTGCATGAAGGCTAAACCTTCAAATTTGGGGGTTTCCACAGATTTAATCCCTTGCATTAAGCAATGCAAGGGATGCAGTTTTATTCATGTAAAAATAATCAACAAACAGGGAAATGAAAACTTTGTCCTGCTCTGACCAAATACACTGAAACTTACATTAAGACTCGCTCTAGAAAAGGTTGGGCTGCCAGTCATCAGCCAGAAATAACTTACACTAACAATGTTCATTTTTAATTTCAGTCTGTACTGAAATTGGTTTATTCCCAGAGCTTACAGCACTCAGATGGCCCCATGAGCTGAGGAGAGCAAAGCCCACTCAGACATACTTCAGAAACAGTAGTTCAGACCTCAAAAGGTACCACTACCAAGTCCTGTTACAACAGCCAAGCTGATTATTTTGAATAGCAACCTCTGCAGATTCAATACAACTATTCCACACCCATCCAAGGCTGATCACCAAGGGTATATCAGGACAAAATTTGTGCCAATATTAGTTGTACCAGCAAAAATTAAGTTGTAACACTAATACTTAAAACTGCATTAGTATTTTTTATTTCCTCTTTACGGTAAGCTTGTAGGTGTATTGCAGTAACATGCAATTACAAAGAGCTTCCTTGCACAGACACTACAGCTTTGCCAAGATATAGATAGGTAGATTAGTCCCGTAGACACAACAAAGACAGATAATATATTAAGTTATGCAGGAGTTGTTTATACAGTGAATTCTTTCCTTCCAAATACCATGATATTATTGTCAAAATTAAGTAAAATCTATCAGCTTAGTTGTAAAAGTTTTTATAAAGAAACTTTGCAATTAATTAAGAGCATCCTCATGTGTTTGACAGAGCATTACTTACCGACAACATCGAGATGGTAAGTGTGGTTGATGGAGCCATACTGGTTTTCCACGATGCACGTGTAATTTCCTTTGTCAGACGGGACTACGCTCTCCATGATGAGACTCCAGTGCTGGTTGCGGACCTGGAGGGTTATAAACAGAAACTGAGAACTTCCCCGGCACAGCATCCTCCTCTCCCTTTCCAAAACAGCTGTTACACAATCTTTTGTAGTCCGTGTTCAAAATTAGTCTCCCCTGTGTTCATCAGGACTTTGAAATACTTCACGCCTGATCGGGTACAGCATGGCTGCAGCAGTGGAAGCTTTCACGCACTCAATTATGAACGTACTCTCAGCCCTAATTTGAGCACTTCAGCCTTCAGTGCACATCCAGCTCTATCAGGCTTAAAACAGCAGCACCAATTAGCAGCAATTCTTACCAGCTTACCTCTAAATCTACTCCAGCGTGAATTCACACCCTCCAGATATCACCTATCTGGCTCCAAACAATCATCCGATAATATTAACTGCGCACGAACAACATGGGATGGATATGATCCCATAACATCCAGGTCTGTGTTGTGCTCTGACAGCTCAATTACACAGCCTGCCTTTTGGAGAAACAAAGTGCAGAAGGGCAGTGCCTGGGCTGCCTCCCAGAGACACACGGAATCACATCGAATGCTATAGGATACCACAGCTGGAAGAAATGATGGCACCTCCCCAAAAAAATGCCTGAAAAGAGAACCCTCACTGAAATAGAATATAAGGATATGCACTTATTCCACACATTCCTTGGGCGTGATGCGTTAAAGTTGCTGGTTCTGCTCCCATTTGAATTCTAAAGAAGTGTTGGCAATGGTCTCACAGAAATAAGATCCAATACGGGAAGGATAAAGAGCCATCCGGTACGTACATATATTCTCTGGATCATAAATTAAGGCCCAAAATGACCTCTTGCTGGCGATCCAATACTCCCTTGTTTCAGAATTACCCTTTTGACAAAGTGCTCACAAACCTTAACATCACATAGCTGTAACATACAGCTCCTAAACCACAAAGTACACATTTTAGTAAATAGAATAAAACACGGTCTGGTACAGTGATTTTAATCATCCGAATTGAAAGTAGTAATTCAGTGCAGTACACCAGAAAAATTTATTGACCAGCAGCAGCACTTCCAGTTACTATACGCTCTTGAAAGATCATTACAACCGCAGGTCTGAAACCCTGCTCCTTGCTCTGCTGTCCTGTAGGTCCTTACCCAGCAGGAAAGGGCTGCTCAGGGCTGTTGCCAACAGCGTAAGTAAAAATGCCTTCAGTCCAAGGCTTAGGAATCCTGACTGGTCACGTGGGTTTCAAATAGGAAATAAAATGCAGGTGACCCCCCAGCAGCTGGTGGAGGGCATGGATGCTAACCATAGCATTGCTGGGTGTGTGATAAGAAGACCCCAAGACCTCCAGCCCCAAATCACAGCCCCTCTCCTCAGCTCCCCCTTTTGGTGCCATGCATCAAAACAATATACTGGTGTTTGTTTTTCTGTGTTCTTCCCCACAGCATCGGGAGCTTAGAAATAAGTTTAACAAGACAGAATCAGTTCATTGATTGAATAAGGAGATAATAGAATACTAAGCCAGCATTTGCTCAGAACGAATTACTTTAGAACAGTGGTAAATCAATATTTTACTAATTTATGAGTTGTTTTGGGTAAGACTTGATCGAAGTTAACTGATTTTTATTTATTTATTTTCCCATTACAAATTTATAAATTCAGAATAAGAACAAGAGTTTTTAACTTATTTGATCACAAAACAGAAAGGAGAGAACAGAGTTCCAGAAAAGTTAAAACAGAAAAAGGCAACGAGCTGTGAGTAATTAACGGATAGGAGAACACAAGAAGTTGAGTAGCATTCAATAAGAAATTATCTTACTTTTAGTAAGTGCTTATATTACATGGAAATATTAGAATCTATTTGTGTAATTTCCCTTCTTTCAATGCCAGTAAGTAGTAATTCAGCAAATCCAGTGAGTTGCTAGTGATGTTTTTATATAAAAAAACAAAGTCTCTTTAGTTTAAGCTAAACAACTGCTGTGGCAGCACAAAGCATTTACGACAGATTATCACACCACTGGATTTATGTTGTGAATCTGGATTCAGCAAGATTCGGCTCTGGCTGATTGCTTTCTGTTTACAAGTACAGCACTGCAAAGCCCAGCTGAATGCATCTGCCAGGGATGAGGGCAGCTTCTCACAAAAAAGACTCCCAAACTGAAGCCTTCATTCTGAGTCATACAACGACTTGTGTTGGAAGGTACAATAAAGCTCATCCTGTTTCAACCCCATGCCACAGGGGCAGTTCAAGCTGGCCAGTGCCCCATCCGTGGCCTTGGGCACCTCCAGGGATGGGGCACCCACACCTCTCTGCACAGCCTATTCACTGCCAGTCTGTAAAACGTCTATCTCATGTTTATAAACTCCCTTTAAGTACTGAAAGACCACCACCATTCAGTACTGAATACCCGAAAATCAGGTATTGACACTTCTAGAAAATCACTGAGATGCTTTTTTGGACAATCTTCTTCATGACATTTTTTTTTTTTTACCAACCCTTTCAGATAGTCTCTCCAAATAACCTAACTTTTAAACTAAATCACCAATGTGAAATATATACAGCTATTCCTGAAGCATAACTTGGTGGTGAGCAAACCTAACTGGAATCAAAATGCAATGGGTAAGGAGATCGTCACAGAAATACTTTGCTTTTTTCCCATGCAATCATTGTGGACAATTGTTTAATTTTAATAATAAAATAATCTCAGTAACTAGATTCATGATTACAAGTTTTCATCTAGCAAAAAAAAAAAAAAAAAAATAGTATAAATGGGTCAATATTAAATGAATTTCAAAGAAAAAAGGTCAGAAACCAAAATCCATTTCTCCAGTTCAGTCAAACAAGTATTGTTCAGGGAATGAGATGAAGTACAGAATATCCACAGAAAAGCCACAGGTTTCTGTAGTTCCTAAGGAGCCAGCATTCTTTCCTTTACTCCATATGTATATGGCTGAATTTAAATGTGGAAAAGACCACCATAGAGATGAAGCTTATCAAAAGACATATGTGAAAACACACACCTGTTAATACTTAAACAGCGTCCACTGATAGAAGTACATTTACTTTCCGGGTGGTGTATAGAAAAGTGCAGGCTGCTGTATTCTCATAAGGAGGGTTTAGAGCACTCACTCTAAAAAAACCTCATAAAATACTTTAAAACACACGAGCAACAATCGCTACTTGAGGAGGCATTAAAAACAAAGGTGCTTAGGAGTTCAATAACCAATCCTCCTTACTGCAGGTATGCTCTGAAAAACAGAATTTTGAATTTCACCACCCAGAATTAGTCACGATGGAGGAATTTCACACTGGGAGCTATCTTGGCCAGTGCATACACCCTTCTGCTAGCCTGCCTGAATGTAAATTGACTCAAGACATTCCCCAGTCGGAGGGACAAAGTGCTATAGGCTGCTATCTGATTGCGATACAGAGCACACAAAGCAGAGATATCGTGGCTCAAAGCAGCAGGGGAGAGGTGGCTGGAGGATTATTGGAGAACTTCACTTCTTCCTTCCCTTTCTTTGTTCTTAAAGCCCCTTCCAAAAGGATGCATTACGTCTGGTCATGACAGACATGGCCAAACTTGGTTCGTGCTATTCTATTTGCTCAGAGTATTTTGTGTATGAAGATCTATGGCAGAAGCACTTTATATGCTGCAATGCCTAGGCTTAAGACAAGCTGGTGTACAAAAAATATTGTGGGCTGCTGTTAACACTGGCTGCACATGGCCCAGTACAGGAAGACTGACGCTTCTCTGAGTTTTCCTTTGCAGAAAATGCAGCATAAAGCTGCTGAGAAGATACAATTCCCATTATTCCCCAGCTATTTTGAACAAGCCTGTGGTGACCTCAGCCTCTCCAACAAATAAAGGACACAGTGTCCAGCAGCTCTGGAGACGTCATTCTTGAGGAGTCACCCATTGATAATTTTTCCGCCTTAAAAGCACAGTTACTCAAAAAACCAAAAGAATCTGGAATATACTTGGACTTGGTAAGCAGAATGACAATGATAAGTAAATGCTTCCAGATCATTTTAAAGCTGATGTATTTATGAGCAAGAAGAAAGCCTAAAACCCACAGCTGCATGCCCTCCTTTCTTCCTTTATACTGGAGATGTAAGAAGTTTCTATGATTTAGAATTATAGGTACATACTTCACTTATCCAGCTGGCTTTAGAAATAGGCATCTGTAGTTTCTTTCCAAAGCACATACGTACCTAGGAAATTGTACACATTTAATATACATGACCAGAAATTTAATTTGTGCTGCTTTATGTGCGTCTACTGTAGAGCAAGAATGAGCTCACCCAGGTCTCTCACCCAGGCCAACAGCAGCAGCAGGAATTCAGCCCTTTGCAGACCACTCTCCCAAAGCAGACAGGTATCTGACAAGACACCAACTTTCCCTCGTGGTTTTCAAGTGTGATATCTGCATTTCCCCTTCATGCGATGCAGAGCGTATGAACAACATCTCAGTCTGTACCGAAGTGGTTACTATTATTTTCCAAGACAGGATTAAGGAGTTTTTTTAATTGATTTTTTTTTTTTTTTTTTAAATAAGCACAGTGAGAAAGGTGAAAACCACTGAGTTGTAGCCAATTCGTTAACACTCCGTAGTATTATGAAAGGTGGAAGGTGCTGCCAGGTGTACACTCATAAGCAACAGCAATTTATGGTGTAAGCAAATAGATGGAAAAGTCTACTTGGATAATTAGCATTCGCGCAGGGAGATTTACTGGGCTTCACTCTCTGCTAAAACAAACGTTGGAAAAACTGACACTTTCTACAGTAAATCTAGTTAGAGAGGAAAGGAGGCTACAGCTTGTCCTCCTCTGCACTGGAAAACATTTTTTGTAATGAGCAGGATCTGAGTCAACAGCACACAAAGCAACATCCACGCTCACTCCATCCATGCGCTGCAAAGCTCGGCGCCTGGACCATGAAGTGATGGCTGCAGATTGCTCTGGGCTCCTCAGCAGTACATTGGAGCTTACAACCAACTTGACAAAGCGAGTCAATCTCAGAAACTTCTCATGTCGTACCTCATACCAGGGACACAGTCAGAAAGCCCATAACAGAGATTAGGGTGAGTCAGAAATCTGGCGTAGGACAGCACAGCGCATGCACGAACTCAACCTGGCATCCAAGCCTTGAGCTCCCATTCCCTGGGATAAGATGACCCCATTCTGACTTCTGACCTGACCTAGGCAGATACCTGGAGGTTAAAGGTCCATGCACTAAGCCAGAGAACAAGCTGGCCTTCCCAAAACGCTCTCATAATAAGTAACCTTCAAATGAGACATCTAATCTGAACACATTTAAAATTCAAACAAGCCCTTCTAAGTAACTGTTGTTTTCCCTCAAATTTTGCTTCCCATTTCAGTTTCACAGACCATAAACTCTATAGAAAATAATAACTTCTGACTTCCGATCCTTCTGTTATTAAACTGCCTATAATCACCACTGCGGATGGTCACGGCTTTAACAACACAGCTGAAAATGAAAGAAGCAAAATCTTCAGATCTTACTGCATTTTGCAGTGCCACTCTTTGGTTTTCCAAATGTCTTTATAAACAAACTTTAGTTACACTGGTATTGAATATTAGGAAAAAAATAAAAAAGATCAGAATTAAAGCTCAGTAACAGCCAAAGAAACCACCCTCCCTTCCTCAGAAGAAAACAATTATTATTATTTTTTTGCTTCTAAATTTGATCCAAGCCCATTTAAAGACTTTCTGTTGACTTCAGCAAGTTGTTGTGAGTTCTTGGTTTTTGTTTTTGTTTTTCCATCATTGGTCAAGATCAGAAATGGCAAAATAACTTAATGAGATCTTACCTTATAGCCGCCAATACGATGTTCTTGTTTAAACTCTTTCCCATTTTTCAGCCATCTCATGGTTGGTGTTGGGTTTCCCATCGCTGGGCAACGAAACTTGACAGTGTTTGCTGCTGGCACTGCATGTAACCTTTTCTCCATTTTGTCTGTGTGTGTCCAATAAGGCGCCCCTGTTGCAAGGAGAAACATCCAGAAACGTCAGTGCTTGGCACACAATGTCCCTTTCCAGCCCCTTCCATTGATGGAAGCTGCATTTGTTTTAGTGGGGACATTGTGTTCTAGGAAGGGTAGAGGACTGGAAATCATCTGCTGCAAGCGTTGATCAGAGTTTTGCAAACAGCTCAGTCTGCAGCCTTGAATACATGATTTATGAGAGAATTCCAATAATTAACCACAGATATTCCTCGCTTTGTGGATATTGAATAAGACAGAGGGACGAAGCTTTCAGCAGATTCCACCGATCAGGATCCCCATTTGAGTTACTGCAAGTACTCAGCAAACCCCAGTTGTGAAGCTGGACAAAGGCAGAACCATTTGAAGTCTCAGCCTTAATCTTCTCCCCACCTGAAGAAGGATAAGCACAACTATCTGCCTAAAGCCTGCTAACATTCACAGAGCAACACTGCAAAGCTGACTGCGCTGCTGAGATGCCATTAAAATCTATCTGCAAATGGAATATATTGCCAAAAACTTAACCAGAGACGAGAGAGGATCAGCAAAACTCAACAAGAGTTTGTCATTTAGTGCCCACCATAACAGAGAAGCATGGAAAATTCCTCTTTTGTCTGAAACATCAATCCTCTGTCATGTACTAGAATGACAAACACAGCACAACAGAACATGTCTACCCATCGTCCTTTACCCAATACATCTTTACTCAAAACATCAAAGACCAGCCCGTGCTCTGGACCCATATGCCACTTTGGCTACATTGCACAGTTCTTTCCTGACATTGCTTTGATTATATCCCCATTACAGCTGAAAAAAAAGCTAAGTATTCAAGATCTGTTTAACACTAGGAAACATTAATTTATTTTACAATGGCATTTTCCCGAAGCAAATCAGATTACTGTGGAATTTTGAGGACTAGAGGGGTCCAGAAAAAGAACTCTATTTCTCTCAGCCCTGTTTCATTTCCTTCATTAGCAGCCTTACACTCCACTATAAATAAACTCTTCCGTTCCTCAAATATTTATAGCAGCTCTTACAATCAGTGTAAACTCAGAAATCCTGCCGCCCCCCTCCCTAAATAAAAATACAGCTGGATAGAAAATACAGGAATAAATTCTTTAACAACATCTCTTTCTGTATAAAGAAAACATTCCAAAAATGATGCTAAGAACGATAAGTGATTTTTTTTTTTTTGCCTGAAGTGGCAATTAGAGTTAAAACTAATGAAGTAGAAAAGCAAAGCAAATTTGTGAACGTAATCAAAATAGAAAATCAGGTAACTATTGGAAATTTAACTAGCACACTAAGAAATTGTTACACAGACTAAAGTGAATTAGAAATGCAAGGAAAATTACTGCTAATGTTATTTGCTAAAACCAGGATCACATTAAACCAACAGAAGAGTTTAAACAAAGCCAACCAAAGGAATTACATACTACACTCAAAGGCCAAATTACATTAGGTCTGCATGCGATGAGGGCAGAAATACAGGCTGGTGGTGATATGTTACAAGGATGTTTTCCCTGGATGGGTAGATACAGCTCACAGGGTAATGTAAGGTGACCAATACCAGATTATAATGTCCACATAGTCAACTGTAGTAGGTCAGATCTTCAACCACCCTAACTGGTTATTTCCATCTCAGAGCCCAGAAAATGACACAGAGCCGTTGGAAAGGGTCCAGAGGAGGCCATGAGGCTGATCAGAGGGCTGGAGCATCTCTCCTCAAAGGTTGAGGGAGCTGGGCTTGTTCAGCCTAGAGAGGGTGATGAGCGACACCATTGTGGCTTTCCAGCACCTAAAGGGTCTACAGGAAAAATGGGGAGGGACTCTTCAGAAGTACGTGTAGTGACAGGACATGGGGTAATGACTTCAAACTAAAGGAGGGTACATTTAGGGAAATGGTGAATGTCCCATTCCTGGAAGTGTTCAAGGCCAGGCTGGATAGGGCTTCAGACAGCCTGGTAGGAGGTGTCCCTGTCCTGCTGGTGGCCTTTAAAGCCCCTCCAACCCAAACAGGCACCTGACTGAGAGCTGATGGAGCTGATTCAGAAGCTCTGCAGCAAACATTGTTCCTGCCCATCACATCCATCCCATGCATTTGCATGTGTCCAAAGCATTGATGGCTCAGCAAGCACAAACGGGCAAGCAGGTGCTCTAAGCTCAGGGTTCCACAACTCCCCCCTCCCCTCCCAAGGCAGCAATGCTCTGCAGCCTGCACCCAGCTCAGTGGGAAGCTCCCCATGGGACACAACTGAGGATCAAGGCATGCGAGTAGGTCAGTATTCAAATGCCTCACGCAGCCAAGTTTTTATAAAAGTATTCCATACAAATATCAGCTTGTATAACATTACAGTGCAGCTCATCCTACAGTTGTCTTGCATATTATTCCCTTGTTCCCCCATCCTTGAAAAGTCTCCTTTAAAGAAGTGCCCAGATAATTCTCACATACAAGAAATACACGGCAAAGAAACAATTTACTCCACAGAAAAGGTGGAAGCAGAGAACAGGCTGGGAGGATGCTGGCAAGAATAAAGAAAAGCAGCCACCGGGGGAAGGAGGGAGGGATGGAGAGAGGGAGGGAAACTCCAGGCTAGGAGCAAGAGCTGTGCTTGGAAAGCTTTCCCTCACACAAGCCTCACATCAGCACACCCTCTAGAGCTCCTGAATTACAGGGGAACTCTGAGAAAAACATACAGACATCACATGCTGAGACCACTGTCTGAGATCATGTAGGATACCCTGCCATTTTTCACTAGGTACCAGCAATGCATATTGGCAGCTCACCACCACATTTAAGGAAAACAAGAAAGGCAGCAATATCCACAAACTGCACCACTCGCACTCCTTTTGTGGTTTCTTACAGCGATGCATGGTCTTTCTCTTCATAGAGAAACTTAACAAAACCTAAAAGCACATTTCTGCTTTTGCTTTGAGAGCAAACCCATCTTAAAACGAAGAATAAATGTAGTGTACCAGCACATACCAGCGCAGGCTGACCCTTACGGACCATCTCTGTGAAATGCCACCCTGCTTATAGGATGAAGGACACATCTCTGGGAGAAGCTCCCACTAACAACCAGTGCCAGCCCCATAAGCAGCAGCAGCAAGCAGCAGGGGAAGGAGTGGGAATTCCTGATCGCTTTTAGAGCTCTCATTAGCGAAGAAAATATCCTGCTGACCCTCACTGCACTCTGCTGCAAATACATTACATCTAATCAGGCAAATCTCCTGCATGTGAAATTGAAATTAGGCGGCCCAGGGGACCACTTCAAGAATTCCGTGATTATTTTTTTTCTCTGAACACACCTAATACAAAGAAATAAAGGAGTAGTCCGTTCCAAGCTTGACCGAGGAGCACCTTGAGCCACTCAGTGCACCTGGAATGACCACACCAGGTCACCCCGAGCTTTTCAGTGCAATTGTATTTGACCTTTAATTAAAAAACATTTCTAGGCAGCATCCAATTTTTGCTGCTCCCTTGAGCGGGTTTCCACTCTGCAGGATCTGATGAATTTGAACCTTGTTTTATCCTTTCCGAAACTCTTCAAGGCATGAAAAGCACAGCATGTGGATTACATTTAGATACTTTTTGTTCTTAGTGCCAATTTACCATTGCTTGGCCCAGAAGAATTTGTTTAAAGGATGATAAGGAAAAAAAAAAGAAAAAAAAGCTATAAACTTCCCATCACCCGATCAAAGTTGAAGGCAGAACAGAAGCATCCTCAGGGCTACTCTGCGTCAAGCTACTCTGCCAGCAAACTACTGCTGGGGTTGCACACAAAGCCTGCCAATGTCAGTGCAGCCTTGTCGAGACTATAGGAACTCTTGAAGTTAGGGTTATCTCTCAAAATCCAAGTGATGACAAGGCAACAAGCAGCAACAAAGAGCCACTACCAGTAACAACTGCTGGAGCAGCCCTTAGGCTTTGTGATAGGAAGTCTAGGCCTATGCCCAGAGACGGCCCTTTGGCACCAGGCTGAGACACCTCACTAGGAGCAGAACCGAGCATCCAACGCAGCCGTTTTATGGACAGAGGACTGGTTTTGCAGTGGAACCAGCCCTGCACCTTCCCTGTGAGCGCTAATCATTTTGACAAAAGCTGGAAGTAATAAAAAGCTATTCAGGATGCAGTCTGGAACAAATCTACCACATTGTTGGTTTTTTTTTTTTTCCAGACAGTTAAGATATCTGTCAGGCTAGGAGGACACCAAACACAGTGTGAAATCTGCTATGCATGCCTTTTACTTAAAAATACACACAGGCCAAATGGCTGAATGAATGCACACGTGTGCAACACGAGTGCCCTCATCTCCTGAGAGCAGGCTGCTGCTCGGGCTCCTGAGCACCCACACCTCAGTCCTCCAGGAGCAGTTGTGTTCTCAGGGCAGCCTTGGAGCACAGGCCAGATTTCCTCCTCAATCCCTCCGCCTGCATTTGAAAACCTTGGCCTCAGTAAATACACTTGTAACAGAGGCAAAGAAAAATTCTTAAAAAGCTTAAAAGAGTACTTGAACTAGTAAATAAAATAGTTTGCTTTGGGTTTAAATATGCAGGAATGAGGATGCCAAGAAGGCACTGCAGCCATTTCCTGCCTCATCACATTATAATTAACATGCCAAGACAGCTGGACTTTATCAGAATTGTTTCATAGAAAAGCAACAACCTTTGAAGACCATGGCCTTTTGTTTCCATCACTAAAGGCATAACCAGGCCAATTTCCATTGCTTATCCTTAATGATCACAGCTGTAATTTGCATGTAAATTATCAGTTAAATAGTTTTAGATCTGCAATGCTCAAACCCTGATTCAGGAAACACTTAAGCAGCTCCTCTCTTAAAGAGCAGCAACCAGTGACTGGTGGGATGCCGACTTCCCCAGGCTCTGCCCAACAGCAGGAAGGTGGGAAGGGAGTTTGAGCATTGCACAGCACTGCCTCCCCCATGACACTCTCAGCGTGGACTTAAACTACTCTTCAGCCCCACATTCACTTTCCAGTCAGTCTTGCAACTCCATTTCTTAAATTAGATGTGGCCTTTCGGGTGCGACACAAATAAGAGTAGCATAGAACTAATGGCCAAGAATGCTGATGGGAAGGCTCACAAGGTACCAGATAAGCAAGCTTCAGTGGTTTTCAAAAAAGATCTAATTGAGTCCCACCCCTCACTTTCAGGCAGCTCTGATCGTGCCAAATCACAATCACCTTTCAGCAAAGTTGTATTAAACCAACCGAGTTACTATGATGCAACTTTTCATTGAAAACAGACTGTTTGCAGGAATGCTGTGCCACAACCCTTTTTCAGGCTCCCACGCTTCCTGTTGAGTGCTCATACAGCAGAAGGAAAGTTGGGCTGCAACCTGTGCCCACCTGCAGCTCACAAGGGGGCCCAGCAGTCTGTGGGCACCTTGTGAAAGGCACTCTTATGAGCACTTATCTGGGAAATGCTCTGCTTGGGTGCCATCTACCCAGCTGGTGTTGCCTCAGTTCCACTCCGCAGAAGTTTGCATGCTCCCCACCACCTGAGAAGCCTGAAGAGTCACGCTTCAGGGCCAGCTTTCATTCTGAGCAGGGAAAGTGTGAACGACCCCTGCTAAAGCACTCAGCCCATCCCCAGCAAGCAGAAGCTGTCAGCACCCTCCCAACAGCTCCTGAATAAAGATATATTCACAGTGGTTCAAAATGATGCTGGTACTACCATAGTATCAGCTGCAGTACAGGAGATACTTTGAAGATATCAGCTGCAGTACAGGGTAGCTATCCCCATTCAGTGAAAGGCAAGGAATGGCTACCACATCACCCAGCTGCCTTGAAATCAAGTCCTTTCTCTTGCCACGCGCGCTTCCAAAATCCATTTGTACCCAGTTCATCTCCAAAGCTCCTAAGAGCTGCAAAAAAATCCTGCAAGCCCTTTTCTGACAGGCACCAATAAAACCCTGAAGCGATAACAGATACAGGGATGTTTCCTAAAAGGAATTCCTCCCCACAAACCCTTTTCAGGGGAATACTAACACTGCCTGGGCTTGGAGGTTTTGCCCATACAATTTCTTTTAAAAGCAATGTCTCCTATCCAAACTCACCAATTATCTTTACCACTGCGTTCCTTTGTCCGAACAGCCTACATCTGCTTAACTCCAGCCACTTCAAGCTGCACCTGTGCATCAGACTGGGGTAACGAACTAACAGATGGCAGGGGCCATGCCGGCAGCTAACTGCTTATATCACTTTAAATAGCATCTAATGTTTCACAGCTTCAGAACAGGGCAGTCGTATACAGTAGTAACTAACTAGGGTAGCTGAAATAAGGCACGTGCTCCTTCGTCCCAACAAGTGCTTCAAGTATTTAGTATCACTGCCAATTGCTAACACGTCCACGGAGCAAAACACACTGCTGGCTACTGCTTCTGCAACCAGCTGACATCTCTAATGGAGGACTTCTGTGTTTGTTGTGTTATCGACTTTCCAAAGCATGAGTAGTAGCAAACCACCAGCCACCCAATGGGATTTTGCAATGGTGCATGGGAGCAAAAGGAACCAATATGAATTTTACTTTCTTTTTTTTCTTAGTGGC
This sequence comes from Perdix hodgsoniae, assembly GCA_035772895.1. Lineage (NCBI taxonomy): Eukaryota > Metazoa > Chordata > Aves > Galliformes > Phasianidae > Perdix > Perdix hodgsoniae. The sequence continues at coordinate 7,846,148 of JAPSGF010000013.1, forward strand.
TGTTCTATTTAGAGCCTATTAATAACTTTCCAAATTCTCCAAAGGGATTGAACATCCAGCTAGGCTTAAGACTCTTCTAGCCTTATTTTCATCACGCGTAAGTAACACAAAAAGTGGTTTTGGTGAGAGATTGCCTTATTTGTGACAAACCTTGAGGTCCTTCACAGACAAAAAATAAAAAAGGCAACAAAACCATTGCATCCAAATCTATTATTTTCCATTAAATTTCTGACCAGGTTAAGGACTGAGGGAATTGCCTCAGAAAAACCTCAATTTCATTTTTAAGGCTTCCACACCACCGCCTTTTAACAACGTGAGCTGGATCTTTGCTTCTTCTAGATTTCAGCCCAGGTACAGAGAAAGTTAAGATTCTCAAAGATTGACTAAAACAGATGAAGACCAAATTTCAATTTAAGAAGACAGGAAACTGAAATGCAAGCAAGAAGGGAGACAGAAAGTACAGACCAGGAAAGCATGTTTAAAAGAATATTAGTTTATTTTTTTCTTTTTGCTCCAAATTACGAACCAGGAGAAACAGAAAATGGAAGAGGACAAAAGATACCACTATTTGATAGCACATGCAGTTAACAGTCGAGGAGTTCTGAAGGCAGGAGTGCAAGAAACTGGATGCTATTTTCCATGTGAAGCTTATCTTGCCAGGCACCTCCGGCAGCGTGCTGTTACTTACTCATCTGGTTGCTGTCATTCACAAAGTCCTCAGACCCATCATTGTCATCTTCATCATCCCCAGAAGAAAGAGCATCTGCACATTAAAAATAACCAAGACTTTAAAGGAGAGTATTTTATAGACAAATAAACCAATATGCTACATCTTACATTATGTACCAAGAAGAAAAGTTATATTAGTTGTGCAGAAACTATTGAAAATGCATGAATGCGTGTTCTTATAAAATTCTAACAAAACTAGCTAATAAACCTTAAATGCTACGGAAGCTTCCAAAGAGGGCTCGTTAACTCCAAAAATCTTTGGACTGAAAAAGCTTTGCTTCTCTTTGAGACATTCAGCTGACCAGAACTGAGTGCCTGGAGAGCAATTTGTCTCTAAACAAAGCCATGTAAAAGGATGTAGGACAGCCTTTTTTGTCTTTGGACTGGAGGGGAAAAAAACCTCATATTCATTTTACTGGTTTTATCATCATCATCATAACAGCAACTCTGTACAATTTAAACCTGTCATGGAGGCATAAAACAGAGGGCTACTGAGCAGCTATTAGTACAGACCCCACGAAGCACAAGTTGTATATACAAACCAATGCCATTTTAGAATCAGGACAAAGGGGAAAATACCCGAAATACCTCCACTGCAGAACTCAGCTAAGCTTTCTGTGCCCAACTGGACTGTTTCAAGTTATATTATTGTGTTTCTTTATATGACATTTTACAGCTTCTACATGCAAAACCTGTGTTTAGCTCACTCACCTGTAACATTTACAATGAAGTACAGAGTATCACTGTCTAGGGTCCTAATAGCAGTGCAAGCATAGAGGCCCGAATCTCTGGGTGAAGCATCTTTAATTTGTAAGTACTCCCCAATAATCACTGTCCTATTGTCGGGCCCCAAAGGGACCCCATCCTTAGTCCAACTGATCATGACGGCGTCTTTCAATTGACAGCGCAACTCAAGTGGTTCTCCTGGAAGTGCTGAGTGTACATCTGGCTGAGAGATTTGGTATTTGGTTGGCGGCTCTGCGAAGGTTGAAGGAAAGGAGGAAAAAAGAAGAAAGGAGGAAAGGAGAGAATTTCCAACACAAGTCAGTGAAGGCCCTTTTTATCCACAGAAATCACGTTCAATAAAAAGTTTCATCCAGATTAGCCCAGCAACCTGCCTTGTAAAACTGAAACACATGAAGATACGGATAAGCTGTATTTTCAGAAAAAAAAAAAAAAATTAACCACACAGAAAGCTCATTCCCCTTCAACAGGTCCCTTGTCATGTCCTTCATCTCAGCTGCCACAGAGTCAGAATTCACCCCACAGCCACACCAGGCCAACCCCAGCGAGATGAGAACTGAACCTAAGGGCACAAAGAGAGCTTGGAGATGGCAAGAAGAGAAACAAAAACTTCAGTTTCGTATCACAGCTTGTGTGTCTGTAATTCAACATTTATCTGTTCTTGTCTGATTTTAGATTTAGGGTTCTTTTTAATCCTGAAAAGAGCTATTCTGGAGAAAAAGAATAGCCAAGAAAAGCTAGTAAACATGAAGATCTGTATACAGCCTATATGGTGACCTTTAGATTTCACCTTTTCCAAAGCCTCAACATTTGCTCTCTACACTGCCAACTCTGCTCCAAGCAACTTTTTCCTTTTTATTTTTTCCTCTTCGTTCCCTACTTTACAACCTCCATGAACAGAGCACAGCAGATGCCTTAGAAACACAAAACTTCTGAAGGCATGTTTTTCCCAGCCGTTCAGAGCAAAACTGCTCATCCATCAGTTCCCTCTTGTAACTAAACACTGAGCGCATCGAACCAGTCTTTAAAAATAAAAATCAAAAAAATCCTTGGAAAATGACATCTGCCTGTAGTTACTACAGCTGCATCATCCCCATGGGGCAATGGTATGGGGTGGAGGGAGCCCTCCAAGCCACCCCTTTGAAGCACCCAGACAGTGCCATGCATTAGGGACTGCTTTTGTCACTGGTTTCACCTGACAGCCACAGCATCCCTCTCCCACCACCCCCCTTCCCTAGTCAAGACAAGAAAGTAAATATGGAAGAAAAACATGAACACATTTTCTGCTTGCTCCTTATGGTCACGTCTCCCAGCTGGCTGCTGCTCTCATCCTGACACATGTCCTACACAGACACCAACTGTGCTCCCATGGGTGTGCAAATAAACACAACACACGCTGCTTTCTGTTTGTTGGGAGTCACCCCTTTTAATATTCCCTCAGTGTCCACCCTCGCTTCTAAGAATACCATGCCCTGAAAACCACATTCCTCCCATGTGCTCATTTCTCACATTACACCTCCAACAGAGAAGGCTGAAACAAGTGCCAGACCCAAGCTAGCCATCAGGTGGGTGCCTGGTCATGCTGAAGCTCTGTCAGAACCCCAATGGGACACTTGGGCATTTCAATCTTTTGTCCTACTTGAAAGCAGTGAGCCCGGTTTCTCCTCCTGCTCATTCAGAAACCACACAATTTCAGGGAGCTGGATGGTAGTTTGCCTGATGCAAAAGGAGACCAGATCCAGGGATGAGCCCCTGCAAAGCCAGCAAAGCTCCTCCCTTTCCCTAAGGCAGGCATGTTTTTCAGACAGCAGAAGTGGCACACAGCAGGACAGTCACAGCAGGGCAGTGGCTGGGAGAACCATTTCAGCAAAACCTGAGCAAGACCATTTACAGGCACTATAACATTTCTCAGATTTAGATTTTATAACTGGGTCTCTGCATTTCCCAGAGTGCAAAACTCCATCTCGAAGCCTACAACAAGCTACGATACAGCTTCACATTTTACAAACTCATTCAGTCTTGCTGATGCAGCCAGGAATCCATGGATCTGCAGTGCAGGTGTTTCACTGAGCACTGCACTGCTCAAAATCTCATTTCCAGAAGAAGCATGGGCTGTTGCTGCACATACATCTGTAATAAATACATTTCAGTATACTGGAGAATACTTGTAATACAGAATCCAGTGTCAAAATAAACTTAAAAAAAAAATAGCTGACACCAGCTTGCTAATTTACTTGGACGTTTACAAGACGTCTTTGTAAGCACTCCACCTGCAAAGTACATTTCTTTTACAGAGTTTACACTGCCCTGAAAACGTACTGAGAGTCTTTTAAAAGGTCTTTGTTAAAGCCACCACGGGTGAAGACAGCTCAGCCCTCCCCCAGGTGCCTGTGAGGCTGTGCTGAGCAGCACCAGGACACTTGCAGGATGCTCACAGGTTGCAAGAAAAACCACTTTCTGCTTCTCATCCTTGATTTCTAAAACGACTCTCCCCATTTTAATTCAACACTTCTAACACAAATCCAAATTCAAATACAGTTTTAAAAGGAAAAGTAGCAGCAAAACATAAAAATAAAATAAGTAGGTATTAAGGAATTAGAGTTTAGTAAACGCTATCCTGCTGCACGCCTCTCTCATCAGAGTATCAGAGAAGATCCATCACCGAGTGTTGTCATGAAGTAATGAAGTCATGTTTGGAAATAGTGAGCTCTTTCAGGTGAGCCTTTGTGTTGCCAGACTAGAATGTAGCAGCACTTAAGACTGTCACTTTTTATAATGTTTGCCTATAAACTTTTCCAGTGTGGGTTTGAAATGGTGCCCAAATGCAAACAGAGAACAGGTGGGATTCAGAGGCATTATTAGCCTGTCCAATAGCTTCACAATGAAAATTGACGAGTTCAAACTGTTAACAAATTCCCAGCAGTGCATAAACAGCCGTACCCTGCAAAGTCAACTCCCCCAGGACGCTGCACCCCTTCACAAGCCATTTGTACGCTGCTCTAAGATTTAGGGACACATGTGCACACTGTATAATAATCACAGCAACGCCACCCCTGAGGATTACACGAGGATTATTTCCCCACTTGCACATCTTTGCAGCGTACCAAAGAAGTGAGCAATGCTCAGCCTTCACTCGCACCCATCCTCTGGTGTTTGGGGGCAGCGTCCTCTGCAGTTCTCGCAAACCAAAAGATCCTAAGCGAAAAGAACCAGCTACGTCTGAGGCAGGAGGAGGGAGGAGATGGCCCAGCACAGCACAAGCTGCCAAGCAAGGCTTGATGACCTGGCATCACATCTGATGACTTGATAACGCGTTTATGCTCCTCCTGCCTAAAACTGTATCCCTGAGCCATCCCCATAAACTGCTAGTCATCACCCCACACTTCATTTGGTGCGAACTGCACAGCCCAGGATTCCTCTCTTAGGGACTTCACCTGCAAATCCTATAATTGTGGCATCAGTTCCCACTGCAAAGGTGCTTTAACAGTTGCCTCTCACCCTTAAAAATCAAACAAACAAAAGGAACGTGTAACATTTCTGTTGACATTCTAAAGCACTGGAGGACAAGGCAAGGAACATTGCTTCTGCTACTGTTTACTCCCAGCTACATCCTTATTTGTAATAGTGCTGCAATCAACGTAAGCATATTGAAACTTTATAGGTGGAGCCATTAAACAGCACCCCGTGGTAAAGTAAGTCCCTGATAAATAAACACATGATGGGAACTTTTTGTTCACCTGCTCACACATGGTCACAGCATGGTTCATCCAGCCACCAAATGGAATAAATACAATTTGTATGAAAGCCACGACCACAATGGAGGACTGAGAACATTCTGAAAACCCCATTAAATATTATTATGAGGTGCAGAATTATATTCCAGGTCACATTTCTATTCAAGACTGCTCACCGAAACAAGAGATTTATACTTCCTTAGATTTTAAATAATTATTAATTGTCTCCATTTATTAAAATGTTAACAAAGAGCTGCTTATCTTAAAGCTCAAGGCATTTAGTTACTTAGTTACAGAGCCAAATAATTAAACAATCAGCTAATAGCTAACCCCAGCAAAGATTCTCACACAACTCTCCATAACACAAAAGCCTCAGATCCCATCAAGCCACTTTCGCTTCAAAAGGCTTTAGTAAATAACTGAACACTCACTACACCATGCCCAGAAGGGTCAACAGACCTGACCTGTCACGAATCCAAGAGGCTCATTGCAAAATTGAATGTCCCCATGGGAGATGCCAGGCTGGCAAACACTCCTCCTGCTGCTTCTCCCTGCCCTGCTGTTTTTCTGAGAATTGCAGAAGATCCAAAACCACTCTGGGTGAGCTACACGGAATGGAAACACTGCACTGTGCCTGAAGCAGAATAGCCACAGACCCCAGTGACTGAGACAAACACCAAAACTTCCTGCTCTCTGCAGGAGATAGGCTCTGGAGCTAATGAAAGCCCGAGTATCAACCAGGTTTGCAACCTTCTCATCTCCCTGGTACAAGCCTACGGTACAAGGTGCCAGGCTAATGTTAAGAGCAGCTCCATGTCTTTTTCTCATAGGATGATGGATAGCAGACTCAACTTACAAAAGCAATGGCCACTGGTTCAGAAATGCAGAGTGGCTCCTGGCGGCTGTGACTAACTGCTGTCAGCCAACAGGGAACCGAAGTCACAAAGGCTGAGCACGTCTCCTTACACAAAGGGGGACAACACAGTGTTTGCAATTCATCCATCTGTTTCTCCGAAGTCACTGGATTCCCTGCTGTCCTATTTGTGCCGTGTTTACGCCAGCTAGCTGCCAGCTATGCCCAGCTCTGCCTTGGCCAGGAAGTCAGGAAGTCTCTGCGCTCTGATAAAATACTTTCCTTTCAAAGCTACTCATCTTCCTTTCATAATTTTAAAACATAAAAACATCTCTTGTCATTATGAACAGCCCTCCAAAGAGCACAGATCATTTTCTTCCTCTCTTCACTGCTTAAAAATCCTAATTGTTCAAAACTGATAGAAATCATACAGGCCTTACAGAAACCTTCACCAAACGCACAGCACCAACAAGCAGGGGATACACGAGACAGCTACAAACATAAAAAAGTGGCAGAGCCTAAATCTTCCCTTCTTGCTTTGAAACAAGCTCCTGGGATGTTCTATTCAAAAACACAGCAACTTCCAAAAACATCATGCAGCAGGCTCCAAAATAAACTAAGGTGCTTCTCCTGGCATCTTCTTTAACCCTCTTATCCCTGCTCTATAAGGATCGAGTCATCTGATGGCTGCATGGGAGATAAAACCAGGCAAAAGGTGGGTTGACGTGAAGATGTGAAGTACAGAAAAATCCTTTTGCTCTGGAAGTGAAGACTTGCAAAATGAAGCAAGCATTGCCACATATACATGCAGGGTACCCCAGCAAGCGTAGAGCTGCCAGCCACCCTGACCTGCCCTGAGCCCACAACACTGTGCCAACATCCTACTGAGGGTTCCATATACCGAGATCATTAAGAAAAATGAAATAAAAGAATTGGCTCCAATTGAAATACTTGCCGATGTCATCACTGCTAAGGGAAAATATTACGTGGCCCTAACTTGTTTTCCTAAACTTTGAAGGCTTAGAAAAACAAATAATTCTGGTGATCAGCAGAGTTCCATCACTTGCAGATCCCCAGGCCAAAAGCAAAAATGCACCAAAAAGTTATCAACAGATGAATGCATCTATCTGCTACTCATCACGTTCTGCAGCACGCCAGCAGTTTCAGAACTGCAGCACCCCAGGGGAGATCGAACTCCAAGGGCCTGTGTCAGGCCCAGCTGGGCTGAGCTGCGGGGGCAAAATGGACCTCAGCCCCATTCTCCTGTGGTGCCCAAGGTTCTTGAGTTGCTACAGCCCAGCCGTCACGGCTGCAAAGCAGTCATGCTGATATTTCACACCCCATATCCGTGTTTAAAGCAAGCAGACTGCTCCTCAGAAGCAGAAAAGAAAAAAAACAACACAACTGTACGTGTCCAGGCTTTGTACAGAGATTAAGATTCCTACAACTTGTAGCCTGCTTGCTCCTACCTGTCTCTATGGCTGCGATCGTTGAGTTACGGCTGCACAACCACATAACACACATCAAAAACGCCAACTATCACATGCTCATGGGCTTGGCTGTGTGCTTCATGTTTCTGGAAGCCAAGCCAGGGAAGACATGGAGCATGCCAAGTTCAAAGTAAACAGCAGAGAGACCAGCGAGGCCACCTCCTGCTGCTGGGAACGGCCCTGTGATTTCTTCCTGTTTGTCCCAGTTCTTCACGGTCTGCTCCTTACAGGATGAAGACTTCTTTATACAATAGCCAGCGTAAGACATGGTTCCAGATAAGGGACAAAATAAGAAGCAGTAAAACATCAGCATCAGTAGGCCTTCTGCACAAAGGTTTGGTAACAAGGGAGAGAGAAATCACCCCCAAGCCTGAATCACCACACCAAAAACCCTAAAATGATTACACTGCCTTTCAATATGTCACTGACATAATGAGTAGCTACAGGTCATCTTCAGGGTTTGAACCTTTGGTTCCATGCATCAAATTCCAAAAATTTCACTTCAAGACAAAAACTCCATTAGATGCACAAAGCAACAGAGTTCTGGTCCCTAAGCTAACAGAGAGTACTGGGAAGCACAATATGAATGTAGCGTATCTGTCACATAATCTCAAAAATAATTAACTACTGAAGAGTCATTACAGAAGAATCTCCTCATGTAATCTATTATACAATACAAAGGGGAAGGAAACGTATTACCTTTTTCCAGAATCTCAAATGAAGAATAGGAGAAAAAAGAAAAAGAAAAAAAAAAAAAAAAGAAACTTCTATATCATTAAGGTAAAATTCAGGAAGAGGCTGGGATCATTCGCTCGGTGTTTTCACTTTCAGCAACAGCAGAAAATGAAATTTCCCTGACCATATTCTACATACAACCAAGTAGCAAAGCAATTTACCCAACTTCATCGTCCAGCCTATTGCAAGAGTTCGCTTGGGAAAGGCTCTGTTCGTTACAAACAGTCTGAGCAAAAGGTATGAGCATATATATTTAGTTGAATAGGGTTTTACTGTTTTCCATATTTTCTTGCATCCATTCCCAACTACAGCTTTTCTCCAGGTCCCTTATTTGCATTTCAAGAGCAGCATAAAAAACAAAACAGGACACAGCATAAATTCAGACAATAAAAACACAACCCTACTTCTTTTCCAGGTTTGCCAAAGGCTGTGCTCGGGACTATTACTATTCAACATGTAAAAGCAGTAAATTACAACTGAGAAGTTAAAAATTGCACAATTTCACCTTCGAGCACTAGTTCTGGAGGCTGAGAACATCTATTCAGATTCCCTATAAGCAAGTCGGCAGTTGTTTCTTTTGTACACGGTCCCATTTTTACTTGACTATACAAATCCTCTTTAATTTCGGCAGCTCGTCTGGAAGCCTCATCTCGCTTATTCCCCGTCCTGCCTCTGAAATTCATCTTCCCCCATTTCCTAAGGTGGGATTTGGAAGAAAAAAAAAAAAAAAAAAAAAAAAAAAAGGCTTTAACCGCTTGTAGTATTTAATCAGCAGGCAGTGGAGCTCTGCACGGTGATGACCACATACCTGGCAGCAAGGAGGAGCACTGAGCAAGCCCCAGGATTAAAGCCAGGCTGGAGGGTTGCCCTTCCAGGTGCCCCACAAAGGGTTATTCTGAACTTGCAGACACCAGGGTCACCCGTTATTGTAGCAGCCACTCCTGGGCACCGTGCCATACTAATGGAAGATGGTTCGAATGTTTCTGAATTGTTAGTAGAAGGGCTATTAGCGAGCAGCTACGCACCGCAGATTTATTACAATGCCTCCGTGCTAATCCCGCACGGCTGAAATACCTGTGCTCCCCGGCTGAGTAAACAACATCAGCTGAATCTGGGTACTTCAACACCATCGGATCTAAGCACAGCTATTTTTTTGTGATTAAACAACGCTTAACACAACCAAGCTCAGGAACTCCTCAACATTTAAACTCCCCCCCCCCTTTAAATAATTATTAAAAACAGCCGGGTGGCCTCAAGCAGCCTTCACAATTATAAATGTTGCTTTTCTTGAAACAAATTAAACATTGCAACACAGACACTGAGCAGGGCACTTTGCAAACTGGCAGAGCTGGTTGGATGCCCGGCTGCCCCATCCTGCCAGCTGCTCACCTCGGCCCAGCTGCTCCTCCAGGCCATCCTAAAGAATATAGCGAACCTTATGTAGTCGTTGTTTTCTTTGTACACCACATCGTTTTATTGCGTGCAAGGACTGAGCCGTAGCACGGTGTTCTGATCCACTCCTCTTCCACCCAACCGTGATTTAACCTCCTACAGACACATCCTGCATAGCACAGACTGCTACACCACGCCTGGCTGCAGCATCCAGCCCCAAATCCCATTTAAACTTGGCCACAGGTTGGACAAGCCCCCTGGGAGAAACTCCGATGTCACAGAACACTGTTCCAAACAAAACTCACGAAAACTAAGAGGGAGAGAAAACAGTGGGGGAAAAGAAAAAAAAATCCACAATTTTCTCCTCCTCGACCAATGTCTCATCCTCTCCCTTTGCTCCTCGCCGGTCCCCCAGCACATGGCACTGCCTACCCCACTGAACTTTCCAAAACGAAGGCTGTTTTCCCCTTGTACAAACTGACTTTCCTTTCCTCTCAGCTTGTGAGGCGAGGCAGCTCGAAATCAGTCAATGTCCCAAACTGATGAGCCAGTTCTTTTGTGGGGGAGGAAAAGCAATAATTACACAGAACTCGCAATGGCATGTGAGGAAGGGAATTAAAGTAGGTCACATCTCTGAGCTCCTCAGCTTCTCTGCGGTTCACCAAATGCTTTCACTACAGTAATTTTAAAAATACAGTTAAAATAAAATAGCATGGCTCTTATAGCAGCCGAAGGAAGCTGCACAGTAGAATTCTGCTAGCACTGAGCTCGTCCTTCTGTCCCTCTCCTTGATGTGCATAATGTCATCTGTGAGGTGACACGCAGGGCAAGGACCTGAGCCAGCACAAACTGAAATCCATGGGGCACATCTCAGTGCTAGGTGCTGGATGCTCTGACCTTCTAAGGCACGAAACCAGCGCTCAGTGTTCCTACAAAACAGGGGTTCACCTTACAAAGATACCAGTGATAGTTAAGAGATGAGACAGAACACACTGAAGATGAACATTACTCACTAAGTTTGCCCCACAGGCTCTGTGCTGAGCACTGCCCTGCTCCCCACCGCCATCCCAAGCACAAGTTACCACTCTTCGCCCAAGAACGCTCGTATCTGACCAGGTCTGGGCGAAAACCAGGGAATAAGGTCACACTGCTGCAACAAGTCTCATCTTTTCAGACTTGGTTGGGGTTTCTGGCAAATTTTCAGCACAGATTTTGCGTTTAACTGCACTGAAATAAGCTCTCTCTTTTAGTTAAGCCAGGTGTGCTACTGCAAGCAGACAAGATGCAACTTGCCTAAGTGAATGATGGCTCTTTCAAAAATATACGGATCTGTATCGCTACAGAGTGCCGCTTCCAAAAGGGAAAGTCTCTGCTTTCACTATAAAGCTTCAATCATAAGGACTCAGAAAATGCTTCACGGATTAAAATCTGACAGTTAAGGGCTGCTATGTATTTTTCTCACATTTCCATCTCTACCTAAATTTGATATTCACACTAAAAAAAATAATAATAATAATAATTAAAAAAAAAAGGTCCTATTTCCTAAAAGGCAAGCAATCATTCGTGCTGGAGCTGGGTATAGACATACACTCATTAAGGGCTATGCGACAGTTGTTATTGCAACACCACAATAGTCCATCATCTCATGCATACACAACCTTGCATAACCAGGGCTGTCAGCATTTCCATTGTAAACGCTGCTCTCAAAGGCTTGCAACTTGCCTGTAAAAAGTTACGATAGCCTGAAATTCACTGCACATCCTCTGCCAAGGAACAACTATTTCAAAATTAAAAAAAAACTGTGTTGTCATTGGAGTCGGTCAAAGGAAAAAAAAAAAAAAAAGAAAAAAAAAAGCTCAGCATGTTTGAAAACCTTCTGGCTCCAAAAGAACACTGAAGGAATCAAATTCCAGAAAATTAGCCTTCCCCCCTACAAAAACACACACCAAAAAAATATGATTTTTAAACTGGCAGTTAAGTTTGAAATATCCAATTATTTGCGCTGCTTTGCAAAACAGTTGCCATGCTGACCCATTACCAGTTTGCAATGCCTACCAACACCAAACATAAACAGCAGCCGTGCCTGCAGCTCCAGGCTGAGGTGCTGCTGATGGACAGTGGATTTTCAATGCAGAATGGACACGTTAAAACCAATTAAATCTGATTACCTGTCCAATTCCCCAGAATCTCAGCCAGCAATTCCTGCACTGGGCAGAATAACTTATGGAACTGGATCTCTGAAAGGGCGTCCAACCCACACTTGAATCTGTGGGGATGGCACATTCCTCTGTAACGGCCTGCAGTAATTGCCCTCAGATTTAACTAATCAGTTTGAAGCGTTAATCGTAACTTGCAGGCGCTCATCTTCTGAAAATTGCAACATTGCAAGGGAACTCTGGTTGGATGCTTTTGCTTTTTTTTCCCCTACCTGACCCAGAGGTGCATCCGGGCCCAACAGCCCACAGCACAGAGAGGGCCAGCTGCACTGAGCTCTGGATGACAGCACACATCCCACTGCCACGCAGCCTTCCTTCCATCTGCTGCACGGCCATAGAATCATCACAGAATGGCTCCTGAGAGACACCCTGCGGGACCCCATGACCTCATCAGGTGGGGCACAACACGTAACGAAGCAGCTTGCCATGCTCTGACCACCTGCAACGCTACCCTTCAAGCCTGCAGATAAAGCAGTGTGCTTACAAAAAGCTCCATACTCCTCTGGGTACCACACTGAATGTGTTATGTTCTTTAGTGTCCATGAACTGAGATAGAGCTCAGGTGACAAATCTTTGGTCGCTCCGGAGTCCACAGAAGGCCTCGCTCACCACAGCTCCTAGTAGATTCCCAAACAAGCATTCAGGACCATTTTAAACTATGATGTTTTTGTTTTGTTTTTCACAGGACACAGAATTAGGCTGTCCCTTGTGAAAAGCTTAAATTAGTCCTTTGAAATTTGACCTAAATTAAAAGAATTGAAACATGTTGTTATTGCACCAGGCCAGGGCTCCGAGCAGGCACTCCAAGGCCAGCATCACTGCATGGGGAAGAGGCTAAATTAGCTGCCCAGCAGAACGATAACACACAGCCTGGGCAAGGAAAGGTCAAGGGAGAGCTTGCTATTTATCAAATTTACGTCTAAACTAATTATTCAGTTCACAAAGTAACCCTTCAAGCCATGTGTGCGGTCAAAGCCCTTTTGTAACATTGGCTGTCAAAGGCCTTCACGGGCTGGGTACACAGAAAGAGAATGGCTCCTTTATGCACGCTGGGACAGACTCATTTCTAAATATTTAGAAGCAGAAAGTCTTTGTGCTCCCCAGGATAAAAAAAAAAAAACATATCTGTAAACACTTGATACAAAGCAGAAATCGATTGCTGACAGTCTCCAAACCAGCTCCTACAGGTCCTGCTTCTGCTTACACCACCTCAGCCTCGATCTTGCCATCGCAGAATAAGAAAGCAAGCACTGCAACCAACGATAAAGAGACCCAATACCCAGCCTTTAGTGGGCATCCATGATATCAGTACTGACACTACAGTTTACAATGGCTCAAGATACCCTCTTCAGCATCAACATCTTTACGTGTCCCTGAATAACAGCAAATGGGCACCGATCAGATCCAGAGCCCAACGCTGTATGAAAGCAGCTCAGAGAAGGGTGCTACCAAAGGGATCAGATATGCAGCAGGTAACAAAGCAAAGCACCTCAGTGCACGTGTACACACAGTTATGCAGCTGAATCCCCCGAGAGATGAATACTGCTTGTGCTGAAGCACGTATTTAACTACAAACCCTGAAGAAAGTGGTTGCAACGTCCCTAAAGTTGTGTATAGCTAAGAGATGACTGTATTTCAATAACCAGGGGTTATTTATTACAGCCAAAAGGACAAAAGCCACAATCTCAATTCCTGTTAAGACTGCATGCAGCTTCTTGAATATTCTGAGTCACTAAGACAATAAAGAACAACAATACCAGCACTTAGCACCAAAAAAAGACAAAATCCAGGGCATGTCCACGAAAGAAGACTAAGGAACAGATCAAAGTATGTCACAAAAGGTCACAGCCCTGGCGACCTTCTCAGCTGGTCCAAAATGTCACTGCTCTAATGACTGCTCAGTCAGCAACCCAACCAAAAGCATACATTTTTGAAGCACCTGACTGCCTCAAATTAGCTGTGACCAAAATGTTTGGCATTCACTAAATTAAAAAAATAATAACAATAAAAGTCAGCTTTGTCTTTGAAGGGATTTTTTGTAAACGAGCGTTTTGTTCTCCTTTCAGCACAGAGAGCACGTGGGTGGCAGTGATGGAACCAATGAAGGTGATTCAGTAAAGAGTGGGTTTTTTGTTTTTTTGTTTTTTTGTTTTTTTAGAGAAGGGTTTAACAAAGTACATAAAAGAGGTTTTATTTCCCAAATCTCAGATAGAAATCCCACACAATTGCCTGTATTCTACAGCATAAAAGCTCTTATTATACCACTAATATTATAACATTAACTGAGAAGCTCTTTTTCCCCCTTTCTGGTAATGATTCAAGTTCTTACGTCTAAGATTATCTCATGTAAGTTAACATTCCTGCCCAGGGAAGAAGTTTTCAGTAGTTTTTAGCAATTTACACCTTGATTCGCACCCACTGGTTATTCCTCATGGAAAAGAAAACTGTTAAGGCATAAGTCAAAATGTTTAACCCTTCTCCCTGCATGATTCATGCCATCACACTCTTCCCCATTTACCCCTAAAACGAGTGGGCTTGCCTATAAACAGCTCATCTGAAACCAGAATTATCCTTATTTTGTCTCTCCTCTGAAAAGCCAAACAGGCACCAGATGTGCAATTAACAAATCCTACAGTAAATGGTGATGAGAGTTGAGCTTTCTCAAATTCTCATGTTACCTTCAAAAGGGGAGGGGATGAACCAAAGAGGCTTTGCTATCAACAGTCTCTGTCCGTGACAGATGACAATATTGCTACACTGCATTAATCTTTTTTTTCCAGAATGCTTGCTAGGGAGGAGGGCTCATCGTCTCTAAATAATTTTTCCCCTGCCATCAATAAAAATGTACTTGGAAGAGATTCTAGAAATGCGTTAGCTGGTGACGTCTATTTTTAGAGGCAGTGGATAGAAACAAATACGTTTTGCATGAAAGTGGATTAAATAAAAACAAGTCTGTATCCCTGGACATGGGTAGCAGGACAAGGATAGGTCAAATTCCCCCCAGAAAGCTTGCCTGATGAAATATGGTTTATGGGTTATTACACTGTTTTGACAGTTCAAAGAATTGCAATCAGCCCTCCAAATGACAAATAAAACTATCAGAAGGAAGCCTTGATTTTCCCCAGGGTGTTCAGCGGGCAGAAATGATCCTACGCTCTCCATAAAAATCACAATACAAGTGGCTCAGGACAAGAAGAAAAGCAGCCTTCCCTTAGCTCTATGAAGAAAAACACTTTGGGAAGTTTGAGGGTGGGATAACCTACAAGAACATACCAACAGGTGCAGGCTCAAAGTAGGAGATTTTATCGGAACGTCTCTTTCAGTGCAAAGGTTTCAATTAGTTTTTGCTTTCACAGCAATAATCTCTCCTGGCTATTCAGATCTCCTCATGTGCACTTCCAGACCCTGCGATCCAGACAGCGTACTGATTGTTCTTGGATATTAACAACAATAGGGAAATTTATAGCAACCAGCCACAAACACCAATAGAGCTGTGACACCTGCCTTTGCAGAGTGCCCTGCAAAGCTAAACAGTCAGGGCGCGTGATTAAAAACAACTGGCTTTTCTTTTTCCTCCCAGCTTTCCAGGTAGTTCAAATCACAGTGACGTACAGCTACCCAGCAGAGTCCTTTCTTGAGCAATACATAACAGGTACATAAGCGCAGCAGGTTTCCTTAAAGACCCATTCCTGAAAGCTTTCAGCTGTACACTGTGATTATACAAGGCGATGACAGTCCCAAGTGAAATCACTGACACCACTGCTTGCACAAGATTAAATAAACGCATGCTTGCATGAACACAGTCCGCGTGTGAATAGGGAAACTTGGAAAACATAACTCTTGAGGGCAAATCTGTTACTTGCCTTCTATTTACCAATGCACATAAAGCTGTTGACTTCAATTTCAGATGTTGACGTATTTAAAATTAACTCCTTTTGCAGAACTAAGTACTCTAGAATGATTTACCTTCAGGTTCCAAAGTGGCATCTTCAACAACTAAGTTAAATGACGGTCGAGCCAGGGAAAGTCCAGCCATGGTGACCACCACCAGGCAGATAAGGCAACCCAGATCCCAGCTGACCATCTTTTTAGAGTAAGTTCCTGGTCCGTTTCCATATCTCCATGTGGACTTTAATCCCATCTGAGCACCTCTACAGGAGCATGGACAGAACGCAGTGCCTTCGGCCAGGGCGATCCCTCCTCACCGGGAACGGCGGCGGCTGCAAGGAGAGAGATTAAATGCTGTCAGCAAAACCATCCTACATGCGAACCAAAAAACCCCACAAAGCCCCAAACAGAGCTGAGGAGAAGAGGGGAGGAGGAGGAGGAGGAGCAGCTTCAAGTATATGTGAAAAGTGAGTGACTTTTCATTTTCTGTTAGCAGTTTCCATCATCACCCGAGGTGTAACCAAGTCCTCCTTGTTTTCACAAAATCACTTCTCAGCACGTATTTAGAGAGCTATTTTACTGACAGGAAAAATATACAGTTTTAAAAAAATAATAAAGGCGCACACATGTACAGACACATAACCTGTAATGCTGCAAAATTACCACAATTATACAAATTATATTCTTGTTATTGTTTGAAGGTTTATGTAAGTTTTTTCATTCCTTCACTGAGGCAGATCTGCAGGCAGCTGAAGTTTCAATAATTCAGTAGTTTTCCACTATAATAACAGTTGAAAAACACTCCGTAGGCTCAGACAGCCCATAAAACCTCACTTTGCCTCAACAATTCCAGCTCTCCTATAGGTGTACCCTCTTCCACCTCAGTTCCGTGCCTTTTAACATCTGAGCGCCTCATGCAGGTAACAGGGACCCATCTTCACAGAGGTACTGGTTAACTACACTGCGTTCCAGCAATTAAAAGCCATATAAACCTGGGCAGGAATTGCACACAAGACCTCCCCAGTATCACTCATACATGCTCAACTGCATAGCACACAGATGCATGAACACAACCTCTTTTCAAAGGTCCTTATTAATACATGTTTCAGATAGGAGTTCATTTCATTCTCTGTAAAATTAATTTCAAAAGATGGAGCTGAGTGTTTTGTTAGCACTGCCATGGGCTGATGGAAGAGAGATGAGAAGCAGAAGAAACTTTAGGGGACCTCACAAGCACCACACCAAGATCATCCTCAGGCATCCTGAGGGTGACCCAACAGCTCGCCCTGACAACTACACAGTATTTCCCCCCCAAAAAAATACAGGATGGCACACCACTGTCAATGGATAAATCAAGCAAGCTGTTCAAACCAGCCAATAATTCATTTTGGAAGTAATGAGACACAACTGAAGCTTAGAGAGCACAGGTCTTGGGGAAAGAACAGCGTAAAACCTCTTTTGTCCCCTCCTGCCCCCCATCCTTAAATAGAGGAGGAAAAAAGAAGCCTGAGCTGCAGTATCACAGTTTGCAGAACTCAGCAAAACGAACAAACCTTCTCCCTTTATGGAGTCCACCATCAAGGAGTGTATTCAGACTTTTTCAACTGGAACCCAACCCCAGCTCCCAGCACTGAGGGCAGGCATTCTGCAGGGCACCCCTGGAACTCCCAGGGTCAGCAGAAGCAGATTTTAGAAGAGATCAAGCTGGGGAAACGGTTCATACACAGCATTTCAGGTGAACCTCTGACTCTCAGGGGAAATCTTTTCCCATCCCAGCTCAATGCTTTACTGCTCCTTCAGAGATTGAAGCAGAGCACGAGACCGCAAGCGCGCAACTGTTCCACCTCCAGCAGAACCACCACCAGACCACTTCACAGACACTGGAGAAGAGCCCACAGAGCACCTCCCTGTGAGAGGGCAATGCAGGTGTGGAGCCGAAGTTCTGTCCCCAGGACGGGTCTCAGCCTCTGACTCACAGCCCCACAGCCCCAGCTCTGCAGCTCAGTTTATCCAGCTGTAAAGCAGGTATAAATCCTAATTAACAAGCTGGAGGTAAAACTCATTTAATTTCCATAAATCACCCTGTAAAGCCTGATTAAAGGCTATGCATATAAATGCAAAGCTTAACCATATTTTCGCAAAAAGAAAACATACCAGAACGCTAGCATACATCCCAGACTCTTTTCTAAACAGCCTTAATCCCACCTACAATTCAGCAGCACAGGACTTTCAGGCTGCATTCAATGCCATTTAGAGCATGTGCCTGGTCCTGCCCCAGCGTCCATCCCGAATGGCAGCTCAAGGCCACCTGACAGCACTGCTCACCTGGAGGCAGCTGAAAGCTCCCGCACTGAGCATCCAACAGCAGCACGGAGGGACTCCTCCTCCGCAGGGCAACACCAAATTCAAAGCAGAGGCTCAGGAAGGTGCAGCAAAGTGCCAGTCGGAGCCCCGGGTCCATCCACAGAACCCAACGCTCCAATCACAGTTTCAGTGCTGCCCGTTCCCAAATCGAGCGGAGTCCAACGAAGACAAAACGAACCCAAATTCTTTTCATAGTTTGATAGCCACAGTCACCAGGGGACGGCTCCCTGGAAGGACCTCCTGCGCTGGGTAATTATGTACCTCTATCTCAATGTTTGGAACACAGCCCCAGCATGCTTTTTGGCCTCCACAATTCTGGCTTCCTGACTACAATACCATAATCCCTCCTGGAGTCTCAGACTCAGTGAAAGCCACACGTAGTGTTTATTTTTCCCCTTGAAAGGGAACTCTGTCTCTCCTCTCAGCCTACACTTCGGGGAGGAGTTGTCAGCCCCCAATGATTGATGGCTCTCCTTGCCACTCACTCATCAAGTCCATTTTCACCTCGCCACATACCTGCCCAAATTTCTATGCCAAACTGACGAGCATGGGAACGCCGACTGGTTTGGGAGCCCAACCAAATTCCTCCGAGCTCTCCTCCACTTCGAGCACACTCGCGCACAAACAAGTAGTTCTTGTTCAGCAGTGGCATTAATTAAATTCAACGCTCAGCGTTCTTTTTAATCTACTCCCATTGTTGTTTATAAGATGTTTATCACTCCCCAGGGAGAGTCCAATTTGTAGAGCATGTTAACCAAATCAATACGCTGCTCATCGGGCAGCTCTTAGCAGTGCTCTCTATTAGGTGGGGAATAGCGAAATAATCTGAATGAATTACGGACCTTCCCCCAGTGCCAGCACCCGACAGCCTTTCCCACAACCATCCAGGCACACCGAGCTCCCCTACCAGCGCTGATGCGTTTAAATACCGACACCTATTTATACAGAGATGCAGCCATACGTACGCACGCGTCTCCATCCCCGAGCAAATCTGAGCATCGCAGCTATTAAACATTAATTCTGGACGACTAATGGGAACCGGCTGGCAGCCTCCGTACTTTCGCATTGTTTGAACTTCTTTCATTCGCTTTCCAAGACTATCCTGTTTTTCTCAAGTCTTTTACCACTAAGAGATGAGGAGGGGGAAAGAAAAAAAAAAAAAATCTGCATTTTAATTGACATTCCAGAGAGAGAGAGAGAAGTCCAGAGGCTGTTGATTGCTGTCTATTCAGCCCAAACAGGCTTTTCAGATGAAAATGAGTAAAGGCTAGTGGAAGATTTACAGGGATTTGGTACAAAGGAGACAATGAAGTTTTAAATGTTGATAGCGTTTCACACCGACCGCATAATGGCTCACTGTTTGAACGCGCCGTTTTGCATTTAAACCTATATATCACCGAGGATCTCTTTTTTTTCTTCTTTTTTTTTTTTTTTTTTTTTTTTTTTTTTTTTTTTTTTTTTTTTTTGCTTTCCCGGTGCGGGACGGGGGCGGTTCCGTGCCGCCGAGCATCGCTCCGTGGGAGCTCCCGAGAGGGCCGCTGCCCTCAGCCCCGCTGTCACCGTCCCCTAAAGGTTTCGCCGCACCGGACGGGACCGCAGTCCGAGCCGCGGGGGGAGCGCAGCATCCCGAGCCACCCCGTCCCGTCGGGAGCTCCGCGAGCCCTCGCCTCCTCGCCTTCACCCCCCATCTCCCCCTCCTCCCCACCCCCGGCCGTGCCATTACCTGCAGCCGAAGGGCTCCGCGGGAAGGCTCCGCCGAGGCGAGGCGCCGAGCGGCGGCTCCGCGGCACGGAGAGGGGAGGACGAAGCGCTCCGCGGCCGCGCTCACTCGGCGGGCAGCCCCGGCGGGGCGGGCTGGGGGCCCCGCAGGGCAGCGCGGCGCATCCCCCGCGGGGCGCGGGGCTGGCGGCGGCGGGGCGGAGAGGCAGCAGCCCGCCCGGCGTCCCGTCCCCTCGCTGCGCTGCGGCGCTACCGCCTCACAGGGGCGAGCCCGCCGTGCCCGGCGCCAGCAGCCTCCTCCCCCGCGCGGGCATCGCCGCGGGTCCCGCTCCGCTCCATCCAGCCGCCCTCCCCGTGCCGCCGCAGCTTTGTCAAGTCGACAACCCCCCCCCTTTTTTTTTTTTTTTTTTTTTTTTTTTTTTCCTCCCCCCCCTCTCTTTTTCCTCCTCCCTCCCTCTCTCTCTCTCTCTCTCACTCCACACGCTCCTCCGACTCCTTCCTCCCTCCTCCCCTGGTCACTCCCCCCTCTGCAACCCGAGCCGTTTCCTGGACGGCGCTGCTCGACTCTGCCAATCGCTGCGGCCGCGGTACGGAGCCCCTGCCCCCGCCGCCCAACCCGGCCCGCAGCGCTGAGCCCTCGGTCCCGGCCCCTGCCCCGCTCCGGTCGCGGGTATTTCTCGGCCCGGCGGGGAAGGCGAGACGCCCGCACTCAGCCCTCACTCCCTCCTCACTCCCCCCTCACTCCCTGCCGGCACCCGCACTCGCTCACGGCACCACCGCCGCCACCTGACTGCGAAGGTGGTACCCGGCAGGGTTTGGGGTTCCTGAGGGGTTATTGGTGACATCCAGCAAACACCGCCCGTATGCACAGCGTGGGGTCAGCTGTACGTGCGGGTGATGTTTAAGAGTAGCGGCGGTGCGCGAAGGAGGACGGCTGTCGGGAAGCTCTGCACACACTCATTTAAGGCGGTGCATGATATCGGTATCTAAAATTGAGCATGACTTAATAAAGCTTTTACTTTAGATACCATTAACTAAAAGGTTGCTAGCGCAGTCCGTGCAATGCTTGTTCTGTAGAATCAGCCTGACGACTGAATCGATAAGCGGTGCTCGCCTCAAATTAAATCAGTGCTGATCAATGCAACGTTACTTTCTGTGAGCACAGCTCTGCTGCGCGTTGGATCTGTTCTGTGCAATATTGAATGGAGGCTCTCAAGGACTGCG
This sequence comes from Perdix hodgsoniae, assembly GCA_035772895.1. Taxonomy (NCBI): domain Eukaryota; kingdom Metazoa; phylum Chordata; class Aves; order Galliformes; family Phasianidae; genus Perdix; species Perdix hodgsoniae. The sequence continues at coordinate 7,867,236 of JAPSGF010000013.1, forward strand.
GCCGCACAGCAGTGGTGCTCCGTATTTACACACTTTCAAGCACCGAAAGCTGAAAACAAGTTTTGTGTGCACCGTGTGCCTACCTCCCAGATAGTGCTTTCCCACTGCCACCAGCAGCAGCGAGGGGCAGCAGACGAATCTGTAGCCGATTAGAAGAGCAGCTTTCATTCTTATTTTGTTGCTGCTGTTCCTAAAGCAAGAGACGTTTCAATATTCTAATTGAGGAGCTGCGATGTCACAGTCCAGATCTCTTTTTTCTTTTTTCCCCCCCCCAGCTCCAGGCATGTCCACTGCCCTTTGCAAACAACCTTTAATGCATTCTCACATAAATTATTGCCTGACACAGGAAGCTGCAATACCTTTCCCCATTCATCGGTATCTTTACATGCTCTGAAAGAAAAGGAAGCATTCCACTAAAAATGACAAATCAGAACACCTATCCCCAGTGTCTGGAAGCACTTGTCAGAATTTATTCTTTTTCGGGATGAAAAGATAGCAGTCTATCAATGGCACCCTATTCTCTCCAAGGAGCCTCATTCTCCTAAAGTGGCCCACAGCGGCCCGAGTCCTCCATCTGAGAAAGGCAGAAGCATGTTTGGAATTAAAAGGGGGGGGGGGGGGAGAGGAGGGTGGGAGAAGGGGGGATCAATTCTGTCATCATATTTAGGCTTCAAGAGATCTCAGTGGGCCCAGGGAGCCTTTCACAGCAGCGAGGCCGCTGAATGAGGGCATAATCTCTTTACAGTTTTTTCCTCCTCCTCTCAAAGTGGCTGGGATCCTTTTTGTGAGCCCTCCTGCACGTGAATGGTGTGGCTAATAAGCCTATTAATGAGGTTCCACAGAGGAGTGTGAATAGGTAAATAAGCCCCAATCTGTTGAGGTTCAGGAGCAAGGGCAGTAAAGCCATCACGAACTAAAGGTGACAGTTTGAACTGGAATAGGAACAACAGCTCCAGGTTTCAGGCGAAAGAAAGGACAGACAAGGCGCGTATTCAGGCTCCTTCTACCCCCTACCGAGTTCTATTTTCTTTCCCATTCTTCCTCCTTTATAAAATGTCTTGAGTAGTCACCCCTTTTTTCAAAAGCTCTTGAGACGTCCTTTTTCATCCTGGCAATGATACATCAATAGGGAGGAAGGAAAATGAGGACACCAATGCTCCTTTGCACCGCTACTTTCAAAAGCGCCAGCGGTGCCGTCCCCGCGCACACGGAGGAGGGGGGGGAAGGGAGGAGAAAGCAAGTTAAATTGAATCTTTCAACGCTACCAGCCCTTTGTCACCGCTGTCAGCTGGGCCGCGAGTCCCATCCGAAGGCAGCGGCGGTGCGGGGCAGCGCGGTGCTCCCAGCTGCGGGACACGGCCGGGCCCGGAGAGCCGGGGATGCTCACACACGGTGCGGCCCCGCATTAAGAACGTGCCGGACTCCGGTGCTGCCGGAGCCCAACTCTAGAAGGGAACCGAAGCAGAAAACAAAGAGCTTGTATCTGTTGAGAGGTGAGGTGAGGCAGGCGGCTAATTCCGTGGAACAACGTGGGAAAAGCCACCTTAGAAAGATCCGCAAGGCAAAGCTGCCGAGAGCTCCTCTGCTCGGCTCTTCGCAGCCTCTCCGAGAGGTGAAGTCAGGAGATGTGCTCCTCCACGGAGCTGCAGTGAAGCACAAGGCACGGCTCCGCACAGCGCAGGGAGCGCTCCTCCAATACCAGCCCGCCCTCCAGGTTTGCTAACGTGCCACGTCTCTATCCGATGGAAACAGAAATAGAACAGAGAACAAAGAAAAAGGGAATCCAACCAAGACAAAAAAAATAATAATAATAAAAGAAAGAAAGAAAGAAAGAAGACGAATAAAGAAGTAAAAAAAAAGAAAGAAGAAAAGGCCACACATTAAAGTTCTAGAGGACTACAGAGAAAAACCACCTGCATCCCAATCGAGCCATGCACATGACTGAGGGCTCAGCTACTCCACAGAGGACAATGGGAAAGCAACATTTCTTCCCTGTTATTTTGGTCCACTCTAAAATTTCTTCTTGACCCTGCTGGATACAAGCAAATATTTGTCTAAGATACATTTTCTTTGAAGTTCTTCTACAACTAAGTGCCCAAACCCAAACTTTGGCAGCTGAAATATTTACCTAGTTTACAAAGTATTTCACAAAATCACAGAATGGCTTGGGTTGGAAGGGACCTCAAGGATCACCAAGTTCCAAACCTCTGCCACATGCAGGGCCACCAACTCCATATCTTACACTAGACCAGGCTGTCTAAGGCCCCATCTAACCTAGCCTTGAACACCTCCAGGGATGGGGCATCCACAAGCTCTCTGGGCCCGTCCCTGGTAGCAGCAAACAGTATTTTTAGGATGCCAAAACAAACCATTTCTGAAAATCTGGGCTCAGTAGCTCACATCCTTTTCAAAGGTAGGCGAAGTTGCTCCACGTGTTTGTCAGAGACTTGGGGGAAAATAATTTCATGCTGATGTAAAAATGAGTCCATTCTAATGTTAAAAACTGTCACTTCCATCACCTGTCCTCACTGTGTTACTTCAAGATGCTGCTAAAGTGAAAAAAAAAAATTATTTAAAGTTAATAGATCCAGTAATTACCCATGAAAGTGTAAACCATTGGTACCAAATTCTTTTGCAGCAAGACGTGTATGGGAACAGAGATTTCATAAAGGAACTGTTTTACAACAACCAAACTCACTTTGGTTTGATCTTCCTCTCCATTGTGCACAACAGAATCTAAGAGAGTAATGCCAGGCAGATGGAGAAAAGAGATCTTCACCACCATGCACTTGAGTACTGGCATTCCCTTCAGACTGTTATGCCTTATAGCCATATAACCTCTTCAATACTCCCCATTTTTTATGTCCTAAGGTAAAAAGTCAAGAAATATTAGTTGTCATTATTCAATGCAGTGAGATCTATTGAAACAGGAAATGTGGCATGTTTTGGTCAGGGTATTACACTGGGTGGTGGGCATTTGGTGCTTTCTGCCTTTTTACATCAGCTTTCCTATACAACCCCTAGGAAAGTCACTTAATTTGCTTATGTCCAAACTTTCCAGCTATGAAATGAGGATAATGGCTATTTCCTGTCTCCCACCCTTTATTCATCTCATCTATTTAGATGGTAAGCTCCTCATCTCAGACAACGCTTTTATGCGTGGCTTAGAACAATAAGACACTGAGCTCAGCTGGAACCTCCAGGCACTTCCATAATGCAGATATTGAACACTAAATTATCAAAATAAAAGAAAATCCTCAATTTATTATGTATTCCCTCAGAAAGAATTTGTTACAGTGTCCTACAGAGCACCTCTGATTTCTGGGGAACAGCATCTCCTCTAAAACAAAGGAAAGCAGCACCCATTGGTGAATGTCTTTGAGCAGTGAATCCTCCAAGCAGAAACAAGATGAATAAAAATCTCAGTGCTGAGCAAGACAGCAAGACAGAGGCAGACTTATGAAAACAAGAAGACAAAGGCTGCCAAGACCATTTGTCATTCCATTGCAGCTCTTGAATCTTTGCTGGCCAGCACGCTGTTCATTTCTGTTGCCAATTGATCAGTAGGTGCCGGTTTGTTTCACTAAAGCTCTGCTGACCAACTGGTGGTTACGGGCTTGGGGATCTCAGAGGTCTTTTCTTAATGATTCTACCTCCAGCTTCACCATGGAGGCCCACCTGCAGACATCAGCCAGGCTTAGTGGCTGAAACAGTTACAAAAGTAAGATAAAGTCATTTTTAAACATTCTATAACCTGGGAGAATACATTGGTAATAAAGTATTAAATATCTACAACTAACATCCTTTCTTGTTCTTCTCAGCCTTTACTCTTCTGCAAGCCAGAAGTCCCTTCACACTACATGTACTCCCCACCTTTTGCACACAATCTTTGTTTCCTAGTAGAGTTCTCACAGGACCTTGCTTTACGTCTCCCCCAGTGAAAGCCATGCTTTTACCCCCACCAGTCCCCAAGTGCAAGGGGAAGACATCCTTGCCCACTCTGCCAGGTGACTGAGGTGCCCACAACTGCATTTGAGAAGCTGTATTGCCCTGGAGTGAAGCCAGCATTCTGCCTCCACGTAAACAGGGGTGCCTTGAGGTTTAACAGCCCATGGTGGTTGACTCTGTATTGCAAGCTGCCATTTGTAACTGGGACTAAAAGGTAATTGTCCAGCAGACAAAGGCCAAGCACAAACAGAATTGTTTGTTACATATACATGAAGTTCCTTAAGCAAAGGCCTAGGTTTTATCACAGAAAATTTTCCCATGCCACTACAAGCCCACCCCACCCTCACACAGACCCAGACATGCACCTTTTCTCTTCACGTTCCCGTATTTGAAAGGCAGGGTTGCAGGACAGCTCAGTTTGCATGAAATCCAGAATTGGATTGCTGAATATTCATGCCCAAAGCAATGGGCATGCATATATGTATGAACATACAGCAGCATTTCAGGGCTTCTGAGAAGGCCTGCTTGTGATTTAGATGGCCAAGGTGAGGTACTAAAGATCCTTTCCATCCCTTACCAGGTAGGGCAGTTTGTAGCAGTGCTTCCTGGGTGAGGAAACCCAAAAACAAGAAACATGGCTCTTCTGGGGCCAACTGAGCAGAGAAACACACAGAGGGAGACTCTCCGGGCCGCTCAATGCAATCGATCAGGAAACATTTTACATTGTGGATGGAAGCGAGGAGGACAGAAACTTGATTACAGGGGAGACTTAGTTAAACATTCACTGGGATTCATTATGTGAAAACCACTAAAAAGGAACGTGTTTCTACAGGAAGGGTTGGGCTGCTTTATCCCAGCTTCTGTTCTAAAATGCTGCTGAAAGCTGCATAGAAGAACTGCCGTCCTCTAGTGGAAGGAATATGGCAGGTCTGGTAGATGTGCAGAAACTCTTCTGCTAGCTCTTCTCGTTCGTTAGGGTTAATTTGTCAAATGGAGCCTTGCAGAGCCAAAGGGGCTTGATTATCTGATGACCTTGCGTTTGACAAGCAGGCAGCACGAGCATTTGAGGCAAAAGGAATGTTGGAGACAAGGTGCCTCAAGTCTTAGGTCTGTTTCTCACTCCATCCGAAATAATCAATGAGAGCAAGCCGCAAAAAAGCTCCGAGACTGAGAAAGTCACACAGCCATCTCCCCCAGCCCGGCCACGGCAAGGTGGTGGCTGGGTCACAGCTCATCTGGCTCCTGCTTCTCCCACCTTGCAGCACGCGCTTTCCCCTTGGCTGGGAGGTGTTGAGTGAAGAGTGAGCACCAAGGGACCTCACTGCGTGCTGCCTTCCAGCTGGCCCTGTGATGCAGAAGCAGTGCTTCCTGTCCCCGTGCTGCTTGGGAAGAGCAGGACCTGTGAGCACAGACAGACACAGAGGCAAAGCATCTGCCCGATCCCCCACACTGCTTCCTTTGCAGAGCTGGACAATTGCTGCACACTCCGTTTCAGAAAGCATCAGTGCTAACAACAGCTTTCTGTGGCATGTAAAGGGTGGAATGCTGTGCTGGCCAACGAGGTGTCTATACAGTAAAAACACACAAGGCAATTGCTCTCCTTTAAATGTTATTCCCTGAAGCTTTATGTTCAACAATCTATTTTCTGAGAGGGAGGGGGGGGGGGGGGAAGACTCTTAGTCTTACCCTGCTCAGCATGTAGCAACAGGCTCCCAATTAAAGTCCGAAAAACAGAGAGGCTGAAATGTCTTAAATAAGAAACTACTGTGATCTGCACAGTACAACAAAGAGGGAGTGGGGAGGGGGAAAGCAAACAGTGAAAAATTAAACCAAAAGCAAAGGAGCTGCATTTGGAATTGTGCTCAACATGGAAAACTTTACTTACAGATAAGGAATAATGCACTGTTTAACCCTGCCTCCTCAAAGAAACACTACAAGAAATAGTCAGCATTAGATTCATGTGAACTTAAAATTATGTGCATGGAAACAGCATGGTGTAGCAATGCCAGTAACTGCCTAGGCAGGTTAATGTCCAGAAGGGTTTTAATTCCATGCAGGGAAGAAGTGCAGGTTTGGATCTTGTTTAAGAAGAGCTTGTGAGAGCTCCTATAGCAAGTGATGGGTTCCTATAGCAGTCAAAAGGACAGTGACAAAAAGTTCACCAGGAATGAGAATGTGTCCTTCAGCTCTTCTAAAGCAGAGGATGCTCTGTCATCCCTTTGGTTAACCCCATTTGCTGCAGGCAATGGCTTGCAAAAGATCCCAGAGGAAAATCATGCTGTGATTCCATCACATGAGAGAGATCCAAATGACAGAATCACTAAGGTTGGAAAAGACCACGAAGATCATCAAATCCAGCCATCAACTCATTCTCACCTTGCCCATTAACCATGTCCTTCAGTGCCACACCTCTGTGGTTCTTCAACACCTCCAGGGATGGTAACTCCACCACTCCCTAGGCAGCAGTGCCAGTGCATTGCCAGTCTTCCTGAGAAAAGATTAATATCCAACCTGAATGGTTGCTTTGTCCTCTAGGAAAATCTGCCCACTCCTCAGATGTCGCATCCAGGTGTCAGTGATGAGATATGGAGATGGTCACCAAATAGATCCAGGAGAAAGCTCCCTATGGCTTGCACAAGACCTGACAAAGCTATTAGACACTTGAAGTTCTCCTATTAATGGTGAGAGTAGGAAATTAAAGTCAATATAGAAAAAAAGAATCTTCCAAAAGCTTGTTCTTGCTTGCTGCACAGAACTCTAGCAATGGGAAATGCTCATAGCCAGAAGCAGTTCTGGGTCCTTCAGAGGCGTATAGGACTGTAGTTGCTTTTTAAATATGTCACTTGAGCAGCAAATGGACACTGCAGAAAAGGCTTTGGGACATGTGGTGCAAGTCAGATTTGTCCGTCTGTTTACACCCAGGAAGGTGCTGGCTGGCAAGCCAAAGAAGTGTTTGGAGACACTTAGCAGAAAGTGCATGGTTGGCAGAACATCCTTCTGCTTCATGCAGCAGAGATGCCTAACAGTGTGCTTCTTGCTTGAGGAGAGGCAGCACAGATTGCTGCGGCCTCCCAGGGAGGGGGCTGTGCCTGCTGGGTGCCAGGGGGGGTCTGCTGGGGCTGCAGGCAGAGCTGTGGGGAGAAGCAGCTGTTTGCATGATGCATATCTTGTGGATAAATAAACACTGTTGTCAGTGCTGCCACTCTCTAAATACAGGTAGAGACGTGCATTCACTCGAATCATTTGGAAAATAAGCAGGAATGCTGCTCAGATGAGCCCTCCTCCAGCCCGAGACCAGCACAGTAAAGCTGTCGCCTTTCAGGAAGGTCTTATCAGCCCCCTCCAAATTTCTATTCTCAAGGAGGGCTCTGTTGCCAGGCTCTGTCTGGAGACAGGGCTCTGTCTCCATTTGTTAATGCATAGACCTCAGACATTCAGGGGATTCAAAAAACAATGTGCATTCTCCTGCACATACAGGGAGGCTGGAGGGAAAGAATATTTAAATGCAGCAGGATTGAGAATTAGCTAAAAATGTCACAGGCTGTAATACAGATGGATTACAAGATAACCTCAGTAGTTTCAAGAATGCAACAAGAACAGCCCTAAGCCTACATATGCAGACCTGCTTGGCCATTTTCATCCAAAGAGTGATGTCTGAAACGTTTTTTTCTGTTGAGCTGTGGCAGTGAACCATCCATCACTTTTTGGGAGGGATCCGTGGACCCCAGGACAGGGAACCCATAACCACGTGGGCACAAAGCATCTGCAGCTTACTTCCCCTCCCTGCCCTGTGTAAGGCAGCACACGGTGCCTCAGCCTGCAGGACACCCTGATGTGCCCCACACTGCAGCTCTTCCCATGCAGCACCCTCAGAAAAGCAACAGCCTCAGGATGCAGCCCTTCATTCTGGGATGGATTCTGGGGATTTCTCGATACTCTGAAAACAAAACCAAACCCAGGCACCTGTGGTCTCTGGGTAGATTGCTGCATTGTGGCCACATGCAAGCTGCCCGGGAGACACACCTTGTCTCACTGGAGTACAGATAAGCTCCCAAGGACTTCAAAGGGATTGCTGAGCCAGATTGCAATAGATTTCTGTAGAAACATAATGTGCAGCATATGTCTGAAGGGCTGGAGAAGAGCCGGGGTGGTTTAGATTAGATAGTGCTGTTTGGCTTTTGAGGGGCTCAAGGAAGTGAAGGACACGTAATTGTCTTTTAAAGTGTAATATTTGACTTTGGCTCATCCACACTGCAGAGGGGCTCACAGACAAGCAATGGAAATTGTTTCCGTGTGAGGGCAGGGTGTCTAATCTGCCTGAGATCAGTTTTCCATTCAAAATATCACACGCAGAAAGGAGGGCTCAGTTACACACATTTGTCTTGGCCTCTTCCTACTGAGTGGGCCCTGCTGCTGTGGAGCCCCTCAGAACCACGACTTGCTTTACTCATACAGCATCAGTGCAAGGCAGAGCATTTAGCAGCAGCAGCATCAACGCATGGAGAGGTTACATGTGACAAGCTCTTCATCACAAAGGAGCTCATATCCCAAGAGGGTCACACCTGATGGATGTTCCAGTTGATGACCCTCCTTGCCATGTCTGGCAAAAACAACCGACATGACTTCAAGTCTAACGCCAGAGCCACTGCTCTCTACAGTGCCATATATCTGGACTGGGGACACTAAAGACTGCTATCTCTAACAGTGTTGGTATGTATCCAGCACCCAGGCCTTCTACATCTTACAAAAACACCAAAAGAAGCCATCGGTCAGCAGCCATTTGGCAATTCATCTACTGTGTCCTTGCTGAGGGTTTCTTGCCATTGCACACACCTTATCTACTGGAAGTAAAATGATTGCCTTGATTGTTAGAAACAGAAGTTATAGAAATATACAGATATCTGTCAGGTTTACTGCGTGCTCTTCTCTTTATCAAGAGTATTTTCGTTTTGTTTAAAAGTCAATAAAAATCTTTCAAGACTCCAGCACAAGGAGAAGTTTCTTAACCTGAGAGAACGTACATAAAAATCCCCATTCCTTGTTCAGTTTCTCTTTAGGTGAATATTCCCCTTTGGATACAAAGGGGGAAAAAAAATATTCCTTGAAGAATTGTTAGACCATGACAAAAACTTGAAACATTACTGAGAACTTGTCAGCAGAAAGATTTGCTCTGGAGTGAAGCCTGAAGAACAGGCAGCCAAAGTCAAGGCTGGGAAAATAAAGATCAACTGTTTGCTTGTTCCATTAAATAATTACTGACCAAGCAGCAGAATCTGTCTCAGGCCAATTTGGAAACATCTGCCCAGCAAAGATGGTCTATGTGAAGTTCTCATCAATGCTTTGAGCTTCATGGTGTAAACCAATGTCTTGCATGTCCTTTCCTTAGGGCTTTCTCCCAAATTAGCAAATTAGTGCCTCCAGGTGAGCTACAACCTTTAAAAGCCATCCTGCTGCTCTCTGTTGATGAAAGACACAGAGACAGAACATAAGGATGTTCCCAGCTGCCAGCCTGGAGCTCCAGCCAGGGATCCCAACTAGCAGAGCTCCCAGGTCTGTACTTCTGTTACCTTCAATGAACGTTGGATAATGTGCTTTAAAAACCCATATGAATTTGTGAAGTTGCATTATACATAATGAAGAATAATTTAGTATAGGCAAAATGATGACTCCTGACTTTCACTTTAATAAAAAAAGAAAGAATAATTTTCCAGTGCCTAAACCCTTGAGCATTACTTGCTTTTCATAAGACATCACCTGAAGTAAACAGCTAACTCACTTCTCTAATTCTGAACTGTTCATAGTAAAAGAACTTTAAAATAATCCACGTTAATTAAAATTGTTTCCTAAAGTACAACAGGAGTGTGATAGAGCTGCAGTGACATGATTTGAGTGCTAGTCAAGCCAGCCAACAGGATGAATTTAAAATGTAAAATCATGGGACATATTCAAATAACTGCATGGATTTCACCTGATTTAGGTACTAATTGTAGAGTGTTAACAAAAGACTCCTCAATTTACATACAAGACAATCGAGTTTTGCAGTCCCTGGCTCCTGCATGCACTCATTCACCGCTATCATTAGCGACAGAGAAGAGTCAAATAAACCATGCAAATGGGCCTATCTTCTCCTTTTTCTTCAGGGTTCTCATGAGGGAACAGCTAAAATAATCATAGACATCCTGAGTTGGAAGGCACCCGCAAGGAGCACTGAGCCCAACCCCTGGCTCCATACAGCACCACCCAAACCCGATGTCTGAGAGCAGCATCCCAACACTCCTTGAGCTTTGGCGCAGAGCAGAACAACCCCTTCCCTCACCCCAGTGGCAGTGCTGGGCATGGTGAACCCCAGGGTAGTCGGCCCTGTTGGCTGCCAAGGCATACTGTCAGCTCAGATTCAATTTGCTGTCTGTCAACCCCCAAACCCCATTGTACAGGGCTGTTTTCCAGCCTCTTGTCCCCCAGTCTGTACACTGGCTGCTCCACCCCAAGTGCAGAATCCAGCACTTGCTCCTGTGAAACTTACTACAGTTGGTACATGCAATTGCCCACCCCTCCAGTCTGTCAAGACCCCTCTATGAGGACCCTCTATCTATAGGAGTGTCAGCAGCTCCTCCGAGTTTACTATTATCAGTAATAGCACAAGGGTTCATCTAGATCATCATCAGCAAATTAATTTAGCAGATCTGTGCAGTGCCAAGTGTATGCAGAGTACCCATGTGTTGCAGGTGATGCCCTGACGGGGTTATAACAAACAAAGACCACATTCTCTCTCTCCTCTTCCTTCTATCTCATCAAAAACTCAATGCTAACCATTCAGCACAGCTGTGGTACAGACACTGCTCACTCCTGACCCCAGCCCAAGGCATTACCAGTAGTCCACCATCATCTCCAGTTGTGCCCATACTGATCCTGGCTCAGCTGCAGTCAATCACAAATACAAGGAACTGCTGGGGCAGAGGCCTGAATGCAGCTACAGCTGCTCTGTGGGGTGCTGGGTGGAGAAAGGACAGCAAAGCTGGCCCAAGGAGCAGCACTGGGGCCAGGGAGTTCTGAGCCACACCAGACACAAGGGCTTTTGTGAAGCTTCCTTCTGTGCAGCGGTACGCTAAGGGAAGAGTAGAAAAATATACTTCTTAATGGCTCAAAGTCATTACCATTACTTTATTTTGCATTCCTGAAATACTTAAACACACGGATTGTTTTTGCAGGAAAATGAGTAGAAAGAAGGCTGCTGTACTGTGCAGTTCATTGCTTGGCCTGGGGTATTTCCTGGTAAATTATCCCTTTGCTCTGGTATTCTACCAGGTAGGCAATATCCCACTCCCCAGGACAAGGAAAGAAGTCTGAAAGCTGTTCCAAAGGTGATTCAATGACTTTTAGATCAAACACATTAAATGTCAGTGCACAGCTATTGGAGGAATAGGCAAAGAGGAAGTAAAAATGCATCCCACCTGAGAATTCAGACAATGTCATTTCTTCTCTTTCTCCTCCCCCCCTTCTTAAAGGAGAGGTCGAGTTAGCTAAGACACAAAACACTAAGGTAAGCAATGCTTTAATATACCATTGTTTTGTTGTATTTCACCCAAGTGGAGGCTTGCAGGGTCTAGTCTGAACTCTTACATTGCCTGGGTCATATTCTTGCTCCCAGTAGCTGCAGCACCACGACGATAACTTCTGGTGGAACCAGATTGTTTAGAAAAAAATAACCCCATCTTAATTTAAGTTTTCAAAGAGAGAATTCATCATGTCCCTAGGCAAATTTTTTCAGATATTAAATTCTCCAGTGGCCAAGAATGCACACCTTATTACTGGCCTGAATTCTTCAGCTTCAGCTTTCAGCCACAGAACCTCATTATAACACTGGTTCATTAAAGAGCCTTTTCCCCACACAGGCAGCCTTGAACAAATAGCGTGTCCACACAGAGAAAACTGGGGTAACACTCAAGCTGACATAGAAGGTTTGCACAGAATAATCTGTAGTGTAAGTTTACTACAGAGTGATTTCCCAAGTAACCAAAATGATGCTCAGTTCTTTTCTCTAGACCAAGTTGACTTTTGGAAGAAACTAACCCAAGGTTGGTGAGGTAAGCATGCTCCCAGCACATAACAGCTATTCCACCTGACTGATGGCAGATATAACACAGCCCCAAATCTGCAGGTGGCTCCAGGCTCACACTCCCAGCTGGAAGCAGCGCTGCAGCCCCTCACCCCACACAGAGCAGTGCTGATGGGACTTGTTCCCACCACTGAGCCCTTGTTCTCAGAGGTTACCTCCATACACTGTAACCCTCTCTCCATCCCCCCCAACAAAGCCTACAATTGAATCATAGAATTGCTCAGGTTGGAAAAGACCTTAAAGAGCATTGAGTCCAACCACTACCTAACCGTACCACCCTAACTTTAACAACCCTCTGCTAAATCACATCCCTGAGCATCACATCCAAATGGCTTTTAAACACATCCAGGGATGGTGACTCAACCACCTCCCTGTGCAGCCCATTCCAGTGCTTAACAACCCTTTCTGTAAAGAAGTTCTTCCTGATATCCAACCTAAACTTACCCCGGTGTGACTTGAGGCCATTTCCCCTCCTCCTGTCACCTATCACCGAACCAGCATAGCATTACTGCAGCAATTTTCCTTTTTAATTAAACAGCCCAGTGGGTTTAGGAGGGAGGTGATTTGCAGCAAATGGTTACAGAAGCAAGCACAAAGTAGTACCAACAGCATGCAGAGGGAAGTTGTGTTCCAGCAGCTCCCTGCACCAGCACTATGCAAGGACTATCAGCAACCGCCTCTGCAAGAGCCCCCATCCCACCTTCCAACAGACTACACCAAACACTATCAAACAAGATGAAAGCGATGCTGAAGCCCCACAGCACAGCACACAGGTACAGAGCTGCTGTCTTCACCACGGGCCCAAAGTGCATGAAGACAGAGCCAAGCGTAGCCACAGACCAGCAGGAAAACACACTGTGAGCAGGCTGATTCTGTGACCACCTCTGCTTCACAGCACGGGGAATGCTTATTGTGCTTGGCACAGAAAATCTGAGAATAAACAACACAGTACCTGATCGTTATTTTCCATTCAATATTTGAGCACTAAGGCAATGAGAGGTGAAAGGGGAGGCGAAGAGGTGCGCCTGGGTGCCTCCTGCGTGTTGCAGCTCGACGTTGGGTAGCAGCCATGCAGAGCGGCTGCCTTGCAACTTTGAGTGAGAGCACAGCACAAAGTTAACTCCTGGCGTGCCCTGTGACACGTTGTGCAGGGTGAAATAGCGACAGGTACAACAACATCGGCGCACTCTCATTCCTTCTTCATGTTGTGACACTCAAAAGACGCTGCAGCGGTCTGTGATTCATCACCACTTGAGAGCCACGTGTTGGTAACAAGCAGCTGTGTGGTGAGATACTGAATCTGAACCATCACAGACAACAAGCCTGTGCTTTAGTTAAGGGAAGGTATCTGAGGTACTGGCGAGATCCTGGTGATTATTATGCCTTTAGCTATAATTCTTATAATCCCAACATTTTTGTGAAAGATGCAATTTATTTTCCACACTCAGCTCACGATTATTGAGGCTGACAACAAGCAAATGTGCTTGGCTCTCAGACAGCTAAGAATCCAAGAGTTCTGCATTTTCTAATCATTTTCACATTAAGAAGATGTACTTCTTGGCGTTGCACTACAGAGACTGCTTCTCACGTGTCAAAGAGTGGAAGAGGATTGCAACATATTTCAGCCACCTCCAGGCACTATAAAACACTGGCCTTACTGGCTGGGTATGAGCTGTTGCCTTACCTAAGTCATGTCCCCTCTCTCCCCATTTAGCCACTTCCTGACCATTCTCAGTTATTTTTAGGCAGAGAAGGCTTGCTTATTTTTCTCATTTCTGCAGCAAGAGAGTTACACCTTACTCTGGAAATTGGGACTTTTCAGTGCTTCTTTACATTCTTTCAGTACTGCATAGAATAAATGAATTGCAGTAACTCAGAACTTGCCCACACTAAATCCAGTGACCAACCCTCACTGCCTTTCTGTAGGCCGCTCAGTAATTGGGGGTAGAAGAATGCTGTGCTTGAACAAACCAGCACTTGCACCCCTGGCACAGGTGACCTTCACCATCTTTTGGACAGAAGAACAGGCAGAGTTCAGCAGAGGTAAGTTGAGATAGCACCTGAGCCTGGATGCAAGCTGTCAGCATGGAGGCAAAAAGGAGAGCCCCCAGAAGCTTGCTCTTCAGTTCCCACCCTGACTGCAGAGCCAGATCTACGTGCCGAGGGCTGCAGCAGGCAGCTGGGAGAGCTGGTGGGTTCAGCAGGAACTTTGAACTGCAGCCACTCATATCTGCTGCACCATCAAACAGGTTTATTTAACAGGAGCACCCACTCTCTCCACCACCATTTCATTATGTTTTTGGTTGTTGTTTTCTTTTTTTAAGGATTGCCACTGTAGTCAAGCTGAACAATGCACTTCTATATATACACCATTATTTGCAAAATATTTTTACATCCCTGTTCAAAGCAGAGCTTGCTCCAGACTGCAACATCTTCTGTCCTCGCAGCTACAACCTTCCTCATCCTCAGCAGCTGCCTGAACAGACTTTCCTCCTCCAACAAGTCATAATGTATACGAAACACTCTCACAGCAAACACACCACGCACTTCAGAAGGAAAAGGCAAGGTACACCAGGGCACAAGCTTCTAAAGTTTCTGCAGAAGGGGTAGATGAAAGGAGAAGCCATCCATAACAAGATGGTGTGGCAGGCACCGAGCAAACCAGGGGAGGGACAGGAAGAGTGAAGCTGGGGTGTGGGTAAAACCAGGAATGCACTCTGGGATGCTCTCACTTCTAAGCAAGTTCTTACTACACAGGAAGGCTCCATCGCTCCTCTAAGCATTAAGATGTTTCCAGCAAAACCTGGGTTAGAAATAGAGATATTTGCAATGCTTTTATTACCATTATAGTTCATCCAAGATGATGTGTCTGGTTTGAAAGTCACAAAAAAAAACATATTCTTGTTAAAAATGCTGCCAAAAATCTAAATGAAAACAGCACGCTGCTGAATCCTGCATTTGCAGTGTTACCAGTGGGTTTTTTCAAGGGTGTTTATATAGACTGAGTTTCATTTAACAAGGCAAAAGCCGGAGCTCTCACATACTCCATTATTTCTCTGCAGGTCCTTCTCACCAGGGTTAAGTCTTTACACCACTTCCAAGCAAAGCAGCCAAGAAAAAGAAGAAACAAACGCTACTACTACCGAGCACAGAGGCCTCCTTTGCAAGAAATGTGATTTATGGAATGAAGTTCCTGGCATGTCTGCCGCGGGCTGTCACAACGTGTGCCTAAAATCTGAAGCTGAAATACGATCCCCGTTCCTTCCAAGGCACATCGTGGCTTCTAGCATGTTCTGAAGGCACAAGCAGCCCTTTGCTCAGGAGCCAGGCTTTCCTCTGCCTGCTGCTCACTCTTGATAACCAGGCTTTGCCTATGAGAGCTGCTTGGAGCAGGGTTCCTACAAAGCTGGTGCTGGCAAGCACTGCTTTATTCAAGTTTCTGGAAACTGGAAAAAAGAAAAAAGGTTTCATATAGTTTGTGGAATTGGGTGCTCAGAGAGACACAGAGCAAAGCACGCCCCAGTACCTACAGTTGGGCTCTATGTTCATACCATCTTCAGCTCCCACTGCCCACATCGGTAGGTTAGACATTGGATTACCACCAACTGAAGCACTGGGCTTCAGAAGTGCCAGTAAAACTGGGCATTTTTTCTATATGTTGCCAAATGGTAAGCAGACAATAGCAGCCTGAAGGCCTGGTGCCGGCTGACCCTAAGCTGTCAACATAGAAGATATTTTCAGCCCCTTCCTGCAGCCCTTTAGGAGTTCCTTGTCTAATACATAAAGCAACTTTACCAGCATGAAGCATTTCCTCAACCACATCTCAAACCTAGAAAATTTGTTAACGATAATTCCTCTCTGATCAGCTGCTGGCCCTAAAGCCAGCGAGATGCCAGCATCCACATAACACCGCAGCCCATCTCACAGTGATGAAGACCCTGCCATTGCAAGAGCCCTTTTTGCCAGCTGTCCCCACACTGAGAGGTGACCCAGCCCTGGCTACAGATGTCACACCATGTGCTGGCCATCAACAAGAATCTCCAAGTTGGGCACACTACAGAGCAGAGATCACGGGGCTGGCTCTTAGGGGCTCCATCAGCACGGACTGCAAGCGCACCAATATCCTCTGTGCTACAGTTTTGCATAAGAGCCAACGTATCTGTTACATAAAGCATAAGAAAGGAGACGTGCTGGTGAGGCATTACCCACCTGATGAACAGGTATTTTCCAGCAGTAGCAGCTAGTGAGCTGACAGACCTTTCCAGACAACGGAGGCAGACAGAAACGAGTCAGACAAAGTCAGCCTGACCGTTGCCTCTGTGTTTGCTTCAGCAGGTTTTGGCGCTGCTCCCACTCGAGCCACAAAGTTTTGAAATTCATGCATTTCTTCATTCTCATCTTTCAGTTTTACAGTAGACTTTTTTTCCCACCAATGTCTCCGAGGCCATGTGGGATGTGGTCCAGCTCCCATTAAGGTCAGTGGGAGTTGTGCCATTGGCTTCCCTGTGGGTCTCGGCCCTCTCCCATTGTATTACATTTCCATTACATTGCAATTGAAGACAGCTTATTTCAATTTTTTCCTCTCATGGTGCCCACAATGGGCAATGTATTTTGCAAACAGAAAAGAAAGTCCCACTCAGTGTCCCTAAATTCTATAGAGATACTGGAAAAATCATAATTAAATGCATTTGGCACATGAGATCACAACTGTTCTTTAATAATAAGGAGTTGGTGGTTTGGTTTGTGTTGCTTTTTTTTTTCCCCCTCCAAGTTTCTCTCCCATGTAGCATTGTCCTGCTGTCAAATAGCAGAGATTAAATCCTGATCCTGCTTAACTTTTTGGGAGCTTTCCCAATTTGCCTCACTGGGGCCATATTATCTTTCTCTTTCCCCACCTTTAATGCTGCTGGCCTGCTGCTGAATACTCCCAGGCAGAACCAGATGATAGAGTTAAGGGTCCATTTATCACTGCCAGTTACACATTTGCTGACAAATTATCAAAATGCATCAAAAAAAAGATCTGTAGAAGGAATGGAAATGTGTGGAAATTGCACCTATCTTCAGACAAACAGCAATATCGTGCAGAATTAAGCAGAGATGAGAAGCAATGCATGCAGCCTAGCAGCAGCAATGGCAGGGCTGCTCCCTGCTCATATACAGAGAGTGGAAAGATCACACCAAAACCTATCAGAAATCCCACACTGATGGAATGAGAGGGCTGAGAACTGCTTGGAATTGGAAACATTGAATACAGTTCTGCTTACAGAAGTCTCTGACCTCACATTAATGCTTGCTTGGATGACCTGTTAATCTCCTAAAAAAAAAAAAATTCTCCCAGACAGCAAACTAATAAAGAATAAGATGTTAGTTACTGTGTCTGATATGAAGCTCTCAGAAAACTGCTACTAGCAGCTATTAACCTTGAAGCTGTCCATGAGAAAAAGACACTTGAAGATACCACAAACATCCCTAAGTGGTGGTTTCAGCAGGGAAACACGGACTTACAGTGATGACAAGGAATTTCTGTGCATGAAGTTTGCAATCTCTTTTCCATAGCAAATTGATTAAGGAGAAAAATATATTTGGGACAGAATGTGGTTAGTCAGGAAAATCCGAGCGGTGGCTGCCAGCCATTAGAAAAACAACTGAGTGACTGAGAAGCCCCACTCTGCTGTGTGTGCTACAGGAATCTGCAACACCAGGCTCTCATTCCTGAAGTGAAACCAACTCTGCTACGTGCTGTATTCACAATCCAGGCAAGAGACCCTTTATAGATCATAGAATCATTAAGGAACACGAAAGGAGAAAGACCTCTATGATCATCTAGTCCAGTCATCCACCCATCACCAATATTGCTCACTAAACCATGCCCTTAAGTACTACAACTACCCTTTCCTTAAAGTTCCTAGCCAAGCTGCTTCTTCCGGAATTAGGAGATCAGGCATGGATTCATTGTTACTGAGCATACACTACAGTACCACGGATGGATTGCATCACCTAACAGCATGGTTTAACCACTGGCATACTGCACTCCATCCGCCCTTTTCACTGGTTTCCTCTATTACTTGGCATACTGAGACTTAGCATTTGGCAGCCTGGCAGGGCTCTGGGCCCATCCCAGCCTGTCCCTCCATAGAAGATGCTGCTTGATGTGCTGCTCTATCCAATGACATCGATACTGCCTTGTTTGCTTATGAAACCCAAGGACCAGACTGTGGTTGCCAGTAGCTCCTTGGCTTCCAGCCTCACAAAGTCATGAACTCTGTGCTAGCATCAAGCTTACACATACCCTCACACAGTGTTTACTGAGGTAAAGTAAGCTGCACGCATTCTTTATTTACCAGAAAAATATCCCCGTTTCAGTGGCACGAACCCAAACTCGGAGCTCTGAAACCACTTCCTGCTGCTGCTGGAAAGAGGCAGAGCCAGGATGTCTTGGGCCACACTGGTCTTGGCTGAACTCCTTGCTGCTGTGTGTGACTTTGAGCATCCTATGCACCATGGTGAGCAGGGAATTAAGGAACAAAGAGTGCCAATGTCCCAGAAGATTGCTGCTCAGGTTCCCCTGCCCCAGGAGTGATCTGCCAGGCCCTCCTAGCTGAGTCACAGCAGCATCAAGCTGTGGGAGGATCTGCCCTGCTTTCTATGGTCTGCCGTTTTTCACAGCTGTGGGAAGAGATGCCTCCTTGATTAATTTACTGGAGCATGAGCAAGAGAGAAAGTTTACATTCTTAGCCTATGTGACATTGGTCTGCCCTCATTTCAGGCAGACCCCATCCGCTTGGTGGCTTCTCAGCAATACCAGGGAAACGCTGCTTCATACCAGAGTCTGTACTGAGACCAGGAGATATCTTCTCACCAAGGATGGGCTATCTTAGCTCAGAGAGATGGCAGATCTTTTAATGATCACCACACTTCCACGTGATGCACTGAGAGGCACTGGCAATGACAATAGGCATCTCCAGGGAACCCAAGAGTAATAACCCAACTTTGGCTATTTCTCTCTCATTTTCAAGCATGGATAATACTACTAAAAAGACAGGGTAGTTTTAGTTGTACCTACCAGGATAAGCTGGACAAATACAATTATCCATAATTTAGAAACCACAGCTGGAGCCCCACTTCAACCAAACATTTATTATATGTTGCCACTGAACACGTGCAAGCCCTACCGAAGCCAATAAAACGTAAATAGACACCTACGTTATTTGTTCAGTGGGGATCAGCTCAGTGTTGTACTTAGAGAACTTTCAGAATTCAAGGAACTGAGTTCAATTCACAGTTCCTGCTCCCTGTCCTATTCTCGCTACTTCCGTACCCATCAGCAAAGTTCTCTGTATTTCTCCATCATCTGTTGAAGTAATGGCTCTCTACAGCAACAGCTGGAGGCAAGATTCCTCTCCCACTAGAGGGTACATAATGCTTACTTATTGTGGGAAATATAAACAAAACCATTTGTTTAAGACAAGTATATACTTTGCTAGTATTGCTTCCATATCTAAGAAAACCTGCGCTTTTTCAAATAACCAAAAAGTGGAAAAATTGAGCATATATATTTAAGTTTATTAAAAGTGAATATTGCTGCTTGTGAATGTCCTGAATGAATTTTTCTAGTTTCCATAGAGGAGCTTGGGCTGGCATTGCTTTAGACAATGCCAAGCCCTTATTGCCCTGGCTGCAGCTGAAATCAGACAAACTGGACATCTAATAACAAGCTTTGTTCACTTGACAATGGCAGCTATGGAAATATACCTGATTTTATATGTTATTATTTGCACAATCAAAAAAAGACATTAAAAAATAAAATCCATGAGCGCTGCTTTTTTTCCTTTTTAAACTGAGCACTTCCAAGCTGTCTATCTGACCAATAAAACAAATAAAACAAATAAAAAATAAGATATTCGGTTAAAATGTCAGCTTTCCCTCTTCTAAATTATCATACATATAAGTAAGCTTCTCTTACTAATAGAAGCTGGAGATATATATGGGAATCAATGTTGCTAGAACTTGCAATCAGAGCTAACTGTTTTGGGCTAATTTGTGAAAGCAATACAACACGCTCTACATGTGGTGCCAAAATAAAGAACAAACACAGTTTATAGTTTGCTTCATGTATTAGTATTTCATTAATATTTAAATGTTTGAGTGTGTGTGTGTTTGTCTTCAGACCACCTTTTAAACACAAGAAGACATTGTGGGGATGGTTCATTAATTCCCCTTCTCTTTTGGTACCTGAGAGTTGGGCACTTGGCACAGAGAAGCTGGGAGAATGGCACACTGCCCAAGGCTGAGTCCTCTGCTCCTTCAGAAATCAGATTAAGGCAGTGCTGACACAGCTGGGGATGGCTCCAGAACCAGACCCTCAAAATGAGCAATGTGTGTGCCCTGAATAACCCTGTGCATTAGTCTATTTGTATTCCTAAATTCCTAACTTCTAAATATTTACCCTAGCAAACACCACCCAGCCTATGGAGCCCAGCTGCAAAAGACATCATGCTACCCTCTGAGTGGATGGGCTGAAGGCTTTATCAAAGGGTGTCCAAAGCACTAAGGCCTGCTATCCTCCGAAACAGCTTCTTATCATAGGAACTCTCACTCAACAAAGGGAATACACGTGCAAACAAAGCTATTAGCAGTTTGCAAAATAAACTCCTGCGCTCAGCCGCCAGGACTGCAGCATGCCACATATGCACTGCACAGCAATGCTTGCTGACATGTCAGCTGAGCAGCTGTGCTGAGCTGTGAGCCAAGCGAGCACTCCCAATCTGACCACAGAAATGCTACCTTAATTACTTATTTTGATACTGTAAGCCTAACAGTATTAAAGATAAGCACAAGAAGATCAAGAGAAGGATTTTCACGTGCCAGCCCACTCCTTGGCTGCTTTCTCCAACTAATGTTCATTCCAAACTAGCATCACCTAGCATTGCAAACTAGATCACCTAACGCAAGGCTCTCCTGGAGGAACATATCTGTGAGAGGACCATCTGTGCCACAAACCTGCCAGAGGAGACACAGCAGCCAGGAAGAAGGCACCAGCAGTAAAAGTAAACGTTCTCATTCAAGGTAGGGCGAGAACATCTGAGTCAGCTCTAATAAAGTTTTCCCCAGTCACTGGTTCCTTTACCAAGCTCCCAGTCACCCCATGAGGCCCAAACCTGCAAATACAGACCCTTCCAAAGGTAGGATTGTTCTACTGCCCAAAACCTTCCAGCCACACTGTAGTTATAGCCAAGGCGTATCAGTGTGCTGCCCTGACTAAGGCTCTCTCTGAACCTCTTACCTTCACACCACGCAGCCCACGGAGCAGGAATCACATCTCCTTCTTGCTAGGAAAGCTCCTGATGCATTCGGGCAGTATCAGAAATGGGCAAAGACCAACCTGAAAACAAGCATTTGAAGCACTGGAGGGGTAATACAGTAATTTATGGTGGCAGGTACCAGTGGGGCAAGCAAATGTGTGGGGGTTGCAGGTTGTATTTACCTGATAGGTTAAGCATCTGATGAGACTTAACGTCCAGCTAATTGGCCTCGAAAAGTAATTTCCACCTGCCACCGCCTTCATTTACTCACAAAGGAGAAGCAGAGTATCTGGCAGTTGCCACAATCATCAGCCCAGGGCCAGCAGATAATCCTGTTTTATTGCCCTCCTTAGCCAGATCGGTGGACCATCCCCAAGCTGCTCCTCTCCCTGCTCTGCAGCCTCCACAGCTCCACGTGGCAGACTGCACCTTACAGCCCACACGGGTGACCATCCCCAGGTTCACCCAGCCCCCATCAGAGGCTCCTGGTAACGATGTGATCCTGAGGCTCAGGGCCCGCGGAGAGCTGTGACGCCAGAGAGGTGACAATGCGCAAAGATCCGTGCCAGGAAGCAGAGCTGGGGAGAGTAATCCACCAACATTCAAAGTTCATCTTATTTCAGGGAGAAGTGAGAGAATAAATGAAAGCCATTGTCAGAGCCCTGCGTGAAACTGCTGGCAGATTTTATTTATTTAACTTCAGCCTGTCCTTGGGCTCCGTTTTTTTTCCATACTGCATGTGCTTTTTCATTAAAAAATATAGGCAGCAAAGCACAGGATATTCACAGAAGAACATTCCCCAATACTCAAGTTATTTTACCTGCGTGGCAGGAGCAGACAGGCTTTTTTCCAGCCCTCAGAAGGAAACAAAGAACAGCCTCACACCTGTGTCCCACGCCAAAGTAAGTAAATAAACGTCCTGTGAGTTATGGGATGTTCATTCTCTCAGCTGCATTTGCTTGTTTGCTTGCCTAACTCCTTTTCTTTGTGGCAATGAGCCATTTTAAAAATCCTTTATCTGCTACTATTTACATTAAGATTTCTATTTTACAAAGCATGTCACCAAGAGAACAAACCAACCTCTCCAAGCCCAGCTGCCCAGCACTGAGTTCCTTAGTGCATGCTGGCTTTCTCCTCCCATGGAACCTGGATGGGGCTGTGAGCGACTGGTCTAGAGAGGCGTCCCTGCCTGTAGCAGGGGTTGGAACTACATGATCTTAAAGGTCCCTTCCATCCAAACCATCCTGTGATTCTATCCCAAGCAGAGTGACCCAGTTTCTCAGGATCTGGCCACTATACCTTTCCTCCACTGTGAATGCCCCAGGCCAGCCACCTACTTTCTGGTGCTTTCAAGGGCAGCCCAACCTGCTTGAAGCAACCAGAGAATTTCTGGCCGTATGGATCATCACAGTGACTGTTGGAGCTGCGGCACCAAGAATCGTCATGTTGCTGCCTGATAGCTGAGAATAACAAGATGAAAGGAGATGAGGAGTGAATCAGGGAACAGGGAATGTGGCAGAAAATACCAGAAAACAACCCCACCAACATCCTACGCTGACTTAGCTGACTGAAAGCACTTTCTGTCTGCATTCTTCATCCAGCATCAAATGACGGGACCAGTAGCATTATCGTGTGCCAGCCTGCACAAGCCAAGCCTTGCTCATCTGTCCTCATTCATTCATTCCTCATTCATTCTTTTTGCTGCAGTCTGCCACCCCAAGAAGCTGAATTGCCCTGCTGTTACTGCGGGTGCTGCTGGTAGCCCTGGTACAAATCCAGCCTTGCCTTAGAGCCCCATTGTCCCCATGGTTGTTTACTGTGGGCCTTTTGCGCTCTGTAGCATTGGGACATCTGGTGACTTGTGGCACCGAGCATTGCAGAGATGCTGCCCTCCCTGACAACGCATTGAAACAAACAGCCCTTCAGTACTTCTTTTTATACAGGCATCTCCAGTGAAAATGGACGAGATACATGCATTTTGTGCAGCAGTGACCTCTCTCCTTTCCCTTTCTTCACAGTATCATCGTATTTGATAAGAAATGTTGCAGTCTGAGAGTAAAAACTTCAGCTGACTGCAGCTACAATATCCGAATCACGACGTGCTCAGTGCTGCTAAAGTGCTGTGTAAGCAACTAATGGCCACTGCACAGCTTAGTGTTCTGTTTGCAATATACATTCTCATGCCACGTTGTGTAACTCAGTGATCCCTGGCCAAAACCCTAATTCAAAACAACTAGTGGGTGGGAGATTTTCAAAGCACCAGAGTCTCGTGGAAAGAGTTTCCAGGCACTCAGCACTGGCCTGACTTCTTTGTGAACCAGGGCTCCACCAGCAGCTGCTGTGCCTGCGGACCACGCCAGCACCAAGCTCCTTACAAAGGCCAGAGCAATGCTTGACAGAAAGACTTGGCACAGCACTACTGTCCCCTGGTTAGAGGGGATGAAGGAGCAAGGAGAGACATCGTTTGTGGGGATATCAAGGGATGGAAGAATCTAAGAGCAAATGAACAAAGCTGCTGCGCTTTTATTTTCGGTTGCGTGAGAGAACTTTGCAGAAACAAAAACCACTCATATCCCTGATGAGCATGTAAATAAAACATATGACAGCAGAGTAGGAGAAATACAGTAGTAGGCAGAAAGGGACGAAAGTGGTTGATGAAGTGAAAGAACTGAGTTGTTCTATCCACATGGCAAAGCTTTACCTTGAATTACCTGCAAGAGTGTGTAATTATGTTTTGTAATTGCTTTAGTCCTAACGAGTGGCACAACTGGAATGCAGACAGGAGAGGCTCTGAGCTACTGTTTCCTGCAGGACCAGCCATGGATGCCCAGGGCAGGCGGCTTCCTGGTGCTCCTCAGCAGCTGCTTTCACCTGAGTCATTGCGCTTATGGCGAGTGATGAATCCAGCTTCCCTTCATTTTCTCAGTGCCTTTTTAAAATCTATTTCTGTCCTTCTCAATATCCTGTGGCAATGAGTCCCACAGTTAATTTTGTGTGGGGCAAGAATACATTTTCTTGCCTTACCTGCTCTTTGATCTTGCTACTACCTAGGCCCAGTTTGTTTTATTGTAAGAAGCAGTCAATAACAATGCTCTCATCGTATCTGGCATGCAGACTGGATCAGGTTTCCCTCCAGATCAGTGGGAGAATTGTTCATCTAGCAGCTTTGTTTCCTCAGAGAGCAGGAGGCAAGGAAGAAGGCGAAAAAGAGACATTAGGCCTAATGTAATGGAAAGAGCGAGACTGTGGGAGCTGAAAAGGGGCGAGGCACTGCTTGGGGTTGAGCGATCGATGTGAGGTCTCAGCAAAGACCAGAATGTGATGAGATTCATTTTCATTGAAAACACTGCCGTCATTATGTGGTGGCCAGGAGGCTGCACGGCACTAAATATTGTCAAAGTTTAAGAGCTTCTTTTTAAGAGCTCATATCTTAAAATATCATGTGTGGGCACCAGCAATCGGTTATTTGTGGTAAGTGGTTACCAGTGGACAGAGAGCTCGGCTGCCATAAACATCACAACTTTATTTTCCTTCTTTGTACCGCCATTCCAAAAATGTGCCAAATAAAACACGTTCTTCCAAACAGGCCTGCTATTATTTTATGGCCTCACCACGCTGGGTTAGAAATTGCAGTGTCATGAAAACATCCCTGAAATAAATAATAAAACCCGATATTCCTAGGACAAGGTCTTTCATCTGGAAGGAGCCTGCACAGCCTCACCACCCCTCTCTGCCCCCTGCTCTCTCGCACACCACTGCCATTGGGAGAGGTAATGGCCTTCAGCAATGCTGCTCCATATTTAAGCCAGTAACAGTGGAGTCAATACTGCACAGCACTTAAAGCAGTGGAAATGTGAGCAGAAAAAAATATATCCAATCATCCTTACTGGGAAGTTGGCCAAGAAGCTGAGGTAGAAACTTCAGAGGACTGCATGGGATCAGAGTCTTGTTGCAACATGGCTTTGAGGCAAAGTTACCTCTACCACTTCAGGGCTCCCAGAGAATTGGTGATTGTTGGCTTTCATGTTTAAAGTGCCCAAATCCTGGGGGATCCGTGAGCAGGCCGTGAGGCCTACGTGATATCTGACATTACCTGAGCGTTGGTGTTCCTTATGACTTGAACATTACAAAGAGCACAAAGTAATTAAATTATGGGAACGAAGTTACAAATTCCTCTTGATTTCCATGCTGTCTGTCCATCTGCAAGAAGATCTTTTCCAGAGAACACACTGGCAGCCCATGAAAATACTCACTACAGATCCTGCATTATTATTTGCATAGCACGGTAGGTGTGTTTTGCACACAGAAGTAAAATTACATATTCCTACCCCGCAGATATTACTGTCTAAATTTCAACAAAGCAAAGCAAAGAATGCAAATGAAGGGTGGAAAAACGAATATGAATCTCAAGTCCTAAGGAATAATATCTACTTATGACAAACATACATGTGCTGCAAGTTCCAGAGTGGAAGGCAGGAGGGAGAGGAAAAACAGAAGCTTTCCAAAAAGAAAGCATGATCAGAGATTCACAGAGCTTTTCCAGGGGAGGAGAAGGGCTTTGCTGGACACACGTTCAGATGAGTCAGGAAGACGATAAAGCAAATTCAGTGCCCAGTTACAAAAAAATCTAACATTGCAGACTAGACACAGAATTAGACATGAGACTCTGGAGCAGTCTGCAGCTCCATCCATGTGTAGGGTGGCTGGGCACTGTGCTCACAGCCAGTGGCATTCATCCAGATGGAAATCAGTGCACTGAGATCATGGTCCTGCAGGACTTTAGTTTCCCTTAAAAATGGATACAACATAGATGAGGATCACCTCCCCCATTGTAAATCCAGTCGTTCTGGGTGCTGTTGGATTTTGTTTGTTGTACAAATTGAATTTCACCTTTCTGTGAATGAGGTTAGATAGACATGGCATCACCCAGAACAAGAATCCATGCATTTAAATAAAGAGGAGCTAGAAGAATAGAGGAGACAGACTCTTTAGTAGGCTTTGTGGTGACAGAATGAGGAGAAATGGTTTCAGACTAAAAGAGGGGACATTTAGGTTGGATATAAGGAAAAAGTCCTTACCGTGTGAGAGACATCCAAGCTCAGATTGGACCAGGCTCTGAGCACCTGACAGAGCTGAGGGAGTCCTTATTCATTAGAAGGATGTTGGACTTGATGACCTTTAAAGGTCCCTTCCAACTCTAAGGATTCTATGAAATTTCAGTGCTGGGCTGTGAGGAGCAGCATCCCCTTGCAGTGGTGCTGAGGTGCTGCCTGCAGGCACAGCCCTAAGCCACGACTGTAGCATCTGCCACACGTGAACCGTTTCTGAAGTTTGGATTTGGAAAAGGAAAGAAAGTTTATGTGTTTCAAAGAACTCCCCGCTAAATTAAGCCCCATTTTAGGAAGCGTGTGGGTTTGGGTTGCTGATTGTTAAACAAACAATTCTGTTTGGAGCAGCATGTCAGAGGGCTCCTTTAAGAAAGCAGCCTGGAATAAAGTGGGAAAGCTGTAGGGAGCACTCGTCTATATGGAGCAAGTGACCTGGAGATACAGGGTATAAGACTATGCTTACCTAGTGCATGTGCAGAGGAGCCAAAGCCTTTTAATTCCCTGTTCATAATTAGTGGTGGGAAAAAGTAAAGACGTTGAGACATTTAATTATCTAACTGTTCTTTCGGATTAAGCAGGCAGTAGGCAAGGTGATGTCCTTAATTCTCCAACAGATGGGATCTGCAAATCCACGCTCACATCTTATTATGGGTTCAAATCTGTGGGTGCAAAATTAAAGGCTGAATTCCAACCAATTTTTAAAGGCTGCCTTTCATGTGGTGAAACGAGAGCCGCCACCCATTCCCCAGCTGCCTGTGATTTATCTGGGCTGTAAACTTGCCCAGCATCGTTGGCAAG
This sequence comes from Perdix hodgsoniae, assembly GCA_035772895.1. Lineage (NCBI taxonomy): Eukaryota > Metazoa > Chordata > Aves > Galliformes > Phasianidae > Perdix > Perdix hodgsoniae. The sequence continues at coordinate 7,894,508 of JAPSGF010000013.1, forward strand.
TAGAGAGGCACTCTAGCCTGGTATTCGGGACTAGAGAGAGTTAAGGGTACTTTTCCATGTAAAATGCGTTTGGGAAAGGAATGCCTTGAATTTTGACGATATTGGCCTGGGTCTCAGCTACACGGTGGTAAGGCAAAGCAGTGCTACTGCATTCCACTCACAATGCTGAGGAGCAAGTACGAGCCACGAGTGAGCAGTAAAGGCAAGCGATTAAACAGCAGGGCTGCATTCCTCACCCCTCCAGCAGCACGATGGAGGGTGATGCAGCAAATAGAGGAGGGTTGCAGCAGTCCTAGGCAGAAGTTGAAGCATTTAAAAATCTCTTTCTGCTCTTCTTTGGCAGACCCACATGGAAGCTGTTTCCATCACACCGGGTGACCTCGGCAGGATCAGCGCCGTAGCAGATATTTTCAATGGTGTTCTCCTATCAACCACGTTTTCCAAAGCTGGACCATCACTCAACTTTTGAGCCACACATCCTGCTCCTAATTTTGAACTCTGTGCAATTCGGAGCAGAAAGTCAGATGGCTTTTGCACAGCGTTCTGGGAAAGCTGGGCAGAGTGGAGAGCTGGCACAGGAGATACAGCTTTGGGCAGAAAGCTGCATGGAGCCGCGCTCAGTGGTGTGCAGAGCTCAGACTTTCCATTCACAGATCCAGGCCTGAACACAAGTCTCAAATCTTCTCTTGCCATGCGCAGAGCCACATGTTTGTTGTTCTAGAGGGGGGGAAATAAGAAAAGAGGTACTGGGATAACAAAAGTACCTCCAGCTCAGCAGAACAGGCTGTCTCATCCGTATGGATGGAGCAGGAGGAAGGTAGAAGCTCTCTAATCAACCCCCAGACTGCATTTCAAGTTTTAAAATGTGGGGAAGACCCAGAGGAACGTCTGTCCCAGCTCCACATGATTTCCTCATGAGTCTCAGCAGCTCTGCTGCTCCGTTGCCATTCCTCCCCGCTGGCACTCACCCCAGACGAATGCTGTCAGCTCACCTGCCCCCCTCACCCCTGGCACGTCGGGGAGACAATGCCAGAAAGCAAAACAGATAGGATTATTCATGATGCCAAAAGGAGAGAGATGTCTCATTTCTCTTCCAGCATCTGTTCACTCCATTCCAGATGACTTCTCCCACCAGCAATCTTCTGATGAAGGCCCTGCTGTGGTGGCTGTACACAGTGCTGCAGCAAGTCCTGCTACATCCCTGCAGGCTGCCCCCACTCCATGTGAACCTGGCTGCTGCCCTGCTCGCTGCTTTGAGGAGAAGATCGTGGAATCATAAAGGTTGGAAAGACCGCTAAGATCATCAAGACCAACCTTAAGCACATGATGATGAGCACATGGCAGCCATGTCAGGCTCTGTTTTTTGGAAAGTCTCTGTTTGGTAAGATCCACTACTTTTCTGAGGACTGGCAGCTGTTTGAGACAGTTCTGAGAATCCTCAGGTAGCATTTGGCTGTGCAAATTGGAGACAGAACAACAAAAACAAACGCACCACAACCAGCACATTACGATTGTGGAGCAAAGAAGGGCTGGGCCACTCACTGCCTTTGTGGAAAGATTTTCCTGTTTGTCCTATAAAATCCTATTGCTCTTCAATCCTCTGTCACCACTAAAGAATCTCCTCAATTCATTCATTCTAGAATCAAACCGTAATCTGAAATTGGTGCATTACCACCTTAGGAAGAGTGAGTGGTCTTCAAAGAGGAAGCTCCTTTAGAAGTTTTATGCTGTTTTTCAGTCATCAGTTGCTTTGGACAGTCCTTGGAATTCCTCACCCTTGTATCCTATGTTTTGATAACATTTCTCTCTTACACCTCCTTCGGCATTTTGGGTAGACACCTATCTGGGTGGGGATGCATCAGCAGGGCTGCAGTATAGAAGGAGATAATAGAGGCTGCAGTGACAGGACCAAGTCTGGGCAAGGGAGGAATGAGGAAGAGAAGCTGTCCCTCTAAATCATCACTTCCATGATTTATTCCAAGACTGATTTATCCCAGAACCATGCATCCAAAGATGCCTGCCAGCTCTTTGATACATCCTGCTTGGCTCTGCATCATTCCACCCGCTCTCAGCACCAAAAGAAAGTGTGTCTCCTGGTGTCCCCATCTGGGTGGCACTGAGCTGGGCTTGTGAGCTTGGCTGCTGAGCCCACTGCCCATTGCCTTGATAGGAGTTGCAGCTCTGGAGGCATGGCGAATTACAAATACTCGTTTTAAGCCCAATGGAGTGGGATGGTTCTCTCCTCTCCTTTTTTTTTTTTTTTTTCTGATTACTTAAGATGAAGCACAGAGCCTCGCTTCAAAATTAATCCCAGTTTCCAAATTACCTTTCATGTTTGCTGTTCTTACCATCAGTATTTTCTGTTATTCCCATAGATACAGTACCACACAAACATACACAGTTCTTGCCCTGAAGAAATTATGGTACAGATCTGAGCTGTGACAACAAACAAGTGCTAACAGAGCAGAGATTGGAAGGAATGAGGTAATGAGCGGGTGGCTGCTCATGTCAGACACACGCACTGCTCAATGGGCTTCTACTGAGAGATTAAATAACTTTTGTTTATTTAATTATTTAACTCAGAAGAACTTCTAGCAACTCTCATGGGACCTGGGACCACAGGTTTGGTTCAGGTCTATTTCTAGCATCTAAATTAAAAACAAAAAGCAGATGGTGACTTGTTCTGTGGCTGCAACAGAAGCTGACAGCCCGCCCTATCCCCACGCACCACAAGCTGCAGGAAGGGAATGTTGCAATATGCAGTCCTCATTTCTAGCTGTGTTCTGCAGGTGTTGAGCCAGTGTCTCTGCACGTAAATGAAGCAGTCAGACAAATCCTCCAGCCAGGGCTCTCCATCAGCTGCTTTGCTTTTGAAGGTTACTCACAAAGGAAGAGGAAGAAGATTAAAGGGTACTGTTAATGTACATCTCTATGCTTCACTGATGTTAAAAAAACCCATATTAAAGGCAAAAGCAGAACCTGTGTTGCCTGTAGAAAATGCAGGTTGAGTCTTTAGCATTTAAGAAACCAGTATATTATCAAATCCTGCTTTGCTGAACTGTTATCAGTAGAACCGATGAAATGCCGATGATGAAAGAAAAGGTCTGACTGCAGAAATAAGTGTTTTATTTAGCAAGAAATAGATCAGGTTAATGCATAGGGAGCAGGATTGGTCAGAGGTCTAGAGAGGAAATGGATACAACACAGTCCATAAGGAATAAGGGAAGCCTGGTCTACAGGGTTCTGTTATTGGCTGCACAGTATCTCAGGTAACAAAATGTGGCGTCAAAATGACTTGTGGAACCATCAGTACCAGAGAAAATCAGTGCACTCTCCTGTTAAATACACATTTTATACATATTTCACCTTGGCAGAGTGCAGACATCAGACACCCTTTAGGCCTCATGTTTTATTTGTAACCTCTGCATCCCAATCTATTGTGTTGAGCATTTGACAAGAGCTTCAGATGTGACATAAATCCCTACTCCACGCTGCACAGCTAGCAGTCCTTTAGAAGACTTTGGAAACAACCCCCAGAGGCCAGCAGCACTTTCTGGGCCAAGCAGCAATGGCCGTGTACCGGCCTGGGGTGATGCTCTCCATTTTGGCTTAGTTAGCAGAAACCTTCATAACAAGGAAATGAACATCTTTTGGAGTGAACTGTCCCTTTGAAACAACAAACTCTGCCAGTCAGGTCTTCCCTGTAAAACTGGAGCAGCCTTTCTCCCTTACAAATGGATAATGCCACGGAAAGTACATCCCTGACTGGCGGATGCCGTGCAAATGGATAGAGCACTCACAGCACAGAAGTGCTTTAAGATATAAATACAATGACTGGACACTGAAGTCCCCTAATGCTTTGCAGAAATTTTCCCCTTTCACACGTGGCTGACCCGCCATGTGAGGCAGGTGGAGTTCTATAGCAGAGGCTGCTCTGGTCCTGGATGTCACAGCACAATGTATCCACTTAAATGCTCACAGATGTTTTTTTCTTAGCAGATAAAGGCCGAAATAAACCAAAGACTTGACTGGATCCCATGGAATATTTTCTAGAGTTGTTTATAGGGGAATGTAGGATGGTTTCTTCCCTTTGCCTTCCTCAGAGTGGTGCATGGTGCACAGGTTTTAATTCTCCCAAGCAAACAATGCTGCACAGTAACTAAAGCTGCATGTCCCACCTCACCACAGCGTGGAGTGAAAAGACATTTCGTGCAGTTTGGGAACCATGAACTTCAGCAGGCATTCCCTTCCCTCCCAGCCTTTTGAATGCCTGCCAGGAAATAAACCCATCCTGTCTGTAGCAGCATGCATCTTTTGTTTGCTGCGAAACTTTTGAGGGGGAACATTAAACCTGCCTGAACAAAAAAAAAAAGAAATTAACATCTGGAGAGTCTCAGTTTTAAAATAGCAGGTAATGTGCTTGGCAAAAGACAAACCCGTGACAAAGAATTTAATAAGAGAGGGAGATGGGACGGCTCACGGGACCTTACATTTCCAGCAAGGGTGTGAAATGGTGCTTACAAATGGCAAACGGAAGAATATTGCTAAATACTAATAAACCCTGCATCACACCACCATCCTCCTTTTCACATATGTATTAAAATGTCTGTGACTTTCCCGTTTGTGTCTTTTTCTCTGGAAACGTCCTGGGAAGAAACTTCATTGATAGGAAACTCATACAGATTAAGAATCATGTGGAAATACAGGACTGCATGCTTTAAAACGTGAATCCATGATTCGTGACCATTCACATTTTCTCAGGAAATCTTCCAAGGGTTGTTGTTGTGTCACACAAACGTGTGATCTGCAGCCCCAGGGATGCTGAAGGGAAATGCCACGGCTCCGTGCTGCCCTCCCCACCTCCTCCCAGAGAGCAGCACTGGGACAGGATCTGTGGTGCCCTGAAGTAGGTAGCATACCAGGGGTGATGTGTACACACACAGCTCGGGAACACTTCATCTTGCTGTTTGCAGGTTAATCTGTGCAGACTGTATTACAAGAGAAAATCACATACAGCAAGTGCCACCTTCTGCATTGAATGAAAGTTGAAGTTGCTTCAGCACACCAAAAAATCGAGTATTTTTTTTCCACAATGTTCTCTTGCAGCTCTTACCAAATTTACATCCTGTTCTATTTGCCCATGGATACCATGCCCAGCAAATGGAAATTTGACTTCCAAGTTTCTGATGTAAAATTTCTATGGACAACAACCTTGGTCTTTTTAGCCATAGATTGCCTGGGACAACCTGAGAAGGAAACAGGTCATGTTCTTCCATCCAGAAAATTCCCTGCTAACTATGCCATAGAAGTACTTCTAGCAGCCACCTCTTTTGCAGCTTCTTGCTTCTTTCAAATGACAGGTAAATTGGCACAGATCTTGTGTATTTAAGAGCCTTGAAAGCACCAGGGAGCTTAGAACATGCAGTAAAGATTGCTTAAAATCTATGGACCAGATTCACCCTGGCAGCAATTTCTGGAAGCCAGGAGATTGTTGGATCCATTTGGCTCCAGGTGCCTACAGTCATCACTGTGTGCCAAAAAGTGTCAGATCTCCCTGGATCAGATCTCACCAGGTTGCCCACACAGTCTTTCAACAAGAAACTGATCCTTCGTGCCCTTTGCAAAGAAGCTATGAACTTCCAGAGGCTGTCACTGCAGACCAACCCGCAGGGTGAAGGACAGGTTAGATGGAAGACTTAGCTGCTCACTCGCCAAAGCAAAAGATGAAAACTGCCTTTTCTCCATCTCCCCTTTCACTGGTCGAAGAGAGGAATAAATTACATTGGGCTACAAAAGTGTTCCTCAGCCTTGAAGACCATAGGACAAGAGAAGGAACATGTTCTGCCATCTGAAAAATCAGATTAAGCGAAACTACAAGATTTGTTTACTACAAGAAGCACTTATATTTCCAGACTTGAGAGCAGTTTCTCCACTACCTTGTTTAAAAATACTCATCAAAACATTACACAGAATTAACTTCATTTCATACAGTGAACAATTATGGACTTTGGGTGGAGTGGAATGTACCCAGCATATTATTAGTTAGTGTTTAGCAGAGGTACGTGGCAAAATGTCTTCCTTTTTTCCTGTCTTAGTGCTGGATACCAATATTGACTTACAACAAGAAAAGCAAACGTGAGTGTTGATGAAGAGGAGCTGCACTGCAGCAATGAGCAGAAATGAAGCAGAGTTTTTCAAAGAAAAATGTTACATCTCGCTCTTCTACAAACCAGCTGCAGGACAAAGCTAGCTAGGGGAAACAGGCTGTGTGCTGCATGGCACAGAAAGCTTGCTTAAGTCAAACAGGGTTTTTTTTTGCAGTAACCATCTTGGATGTTACAGAGCTAAGATTGAACCGTGCAAAGTCTCACCCTTGCAACCAAGCATCTTGGCTTGAAGTCTTAACAGAGATAGGCTTCAAATGAACCATTCTATTCTCTGTTTATACATATGCATTGCTATTGACACATATAATGTTCGAATCTGGAGGGGAAAAAAAAAAAAACTTTTGATTTTGGTTAAGCTGATCAATGTGTTCTCCATCACCTTTTCTGTGCTTAGCAAAATTAAAGGATTAGACTCCTCACGATCCCTTTTAGCAGTTCTGTGTTAAAGAAAGCTTGACAAGCTGCTTACAAAAGAGAGACATACAACTAAAGCACATTTGGTTGAGGCTGGGAACCTAAGTTCTGCTGTGATTTGTTTTAGTTACACAGCACCAGGGTAGGACTTAGTATGCAACACTAATCCATAGTAGATTAACGTTTCATATAAAGTGTAATGGTTTATCATAAATCCATCACAAAATTACAGCAATTATAAATTAAAATAATGATCTTCAAGAAAATAAACTGCAGAGGGGGAAAAGTACCTTTTTTTTTTTTTCCTTCCACTTGGGCACATGGCTGAAAAAACCTCATGCTGACAAAGCATGTGAAAGACTTCACGTAGAACTCTTATCATAGCCAGCCCATGTTTGCTCAGCCTTTCAGTCAAATGGGTTTTACTAAAGGATATTTGAACAAGAAAAGAACCCTTGAATCAGGCAGACACTGCGGATGAAAGACAATTTTGACAGAGCTCATACATGCAAGCTTAAAACAAAAGCATGAAACTCCTCCAGATTTAGAGTCAACATTATTCCTTTCATAGCACAGGCTTTCAAATAGGTTGTGAAAATATGTTGTCATAACAATACAGTGTGAATAGGCAAATCCATGTATTCCCAGTTGTTGTCCCAAGCAAACAAGAAAAACATTTCACACTTCACAGTTAATACAATGTCCCTTTGTCCCAACACATGAAAAGAGCTATTTAAAACAAATAAACGAAGAGATAACACCATTTTTATTAAAGTCTGGAATTTCTTAAAATATTCGATGTATTTTCACATTTTCCTTTTGCAACTGAAATTTTTCCACCAGCTCCAACCACAGAGTATCATTGGGAAAGGCCAGAAAAGATGCAGAACAGCAGTGTGTTGTGTGTTCCAGTTGCCTGTCATCAACTGAAAATGTAGGGCGCTGATTAAAAGCTGGGAAACCCCAGGGTCTCTGCCTTCCAGTGCTGAAACACTTGTCTGAAATATTTAAGGCCAGACATTGACCCAAGGTATCAACCTAGAAGGAGTTATTGATTTATAGCTCTACTGACATGGCGGTCCCAATGGCAACACTTTAGCCTCTTCCTGTTGAGCATTCCTGCTGTATCTACCACCACAACATCACCATACGTGCCCCCTAAAAAAAGGTAAGTTAGGGCTTCATGAGACAGCATGGCCTCAAGGAACAACAACGGCAGGAAGCGGGGTTTGAGTTGAGTCCTCGGAAAGAGTGAACTCCTCCATCCCTGAGCACTGCTGAAGCCTGCCAGACACCAATGGGATGGGACTGAAGATCCCAGAACCAACAAGGAGAGGCAGAACTTGATTATGAAAATATGCAAGCAAGCAAAATCAATATTGATAAAAAGTTTAGCCTGCCTGCATCAGGTCTTAATTTTTCATCCATCTTTGCTAGCTCAGTGCACTCATTCTCTTCCTGGTATAACACTCTTACTTCACTGTTGGTTAATGTCACACTGAGTGCTGCAATCGCCCAGTCTTCTCCCCTCCCCAGGCTGCCCCGTATCACAGCACAACTCCTTCACAGCGAGGGTTACGCTATAGGCACAACTCTCCTCCAGGATCTGGTTCTAGAGCTTCTGGGCCATCAGACTTGGTCATTAGTCACCACACATTTACCCTCACCAACTTCCAACAACATTCCACTTTCCTGTGGCATTCCTCTCCCATGGCTGGCGCAGGAGGCTGATATTTTTAAAGGAAAAACATAGACTGAGCCAAAGGGCTTTCACGAGGTCTTAAGGTTTTGTCAGCTGAGCTGGTGCCTGTGGAAGTGTAGGTGCATAGAGCTGTAAGAGTTGAGTGTTAGCATCGCTGCTATCTAACACTTCTGCCATGAACATTCTGCATCCAATGGCTTTTCTCCCAGCTGAAGAAAAAAAAAAAAAAAAAAAAAAAAAAAGAAAGAAAGAAAGAAAGAAATTCCCAGCACTTTCCTCATGCCCCTCACTGACCCACGCATAGACCAACAGGCCCATGGGCTGAAGCATGGACGGGGCAGCAGCCGACGGGCCTCTACGTGTTAATTAAGCACAACTCAGCCAAGGCAGCTCAGCGACGGGCCACTACGTGTTAATTAAGCCAAACTGGAGGGCAGCTCAGTGAGCCGCAATGGCGCGGTCCCGGCCCCTCGGCGGCAGTGGGTGAGCGCGCTCAATGAAGACGCTGGGAGTTCTTAAGACATCTTTTGAAAGGGATTAAACAGACCCCACATTGGATTAGAAAGATGATGCCTGACACATTTAGTTTCCGTTACCTTTTGTGTACCCGCTCAGTGCACAGACCTGGACCAAACAGTGCATTGTAATGCAGATTTCCTTGAATCGATTTGGGATTTCACAGCATCCATAAGGCCCTCACAGCTGGAAACCCTATTATTAAGCTATCTGCACATATCATACGGTAAGCTATGCCTAAGGGCCATCTAGAGGATGCCGAGTTACAAGAAAGCAGAGGGGTCAGGGGTTTGTTGTGAGAAAAAGAACTTTAATCTCAGGGTGCCAGCAAGCGGGGTGTGGGGGGAAGCTGCATTCCTCACTTTTCCCCATCCCTCCACCTACCCGAGTGCATTGTGGAGTAAATTAGAGAAATTCCCACACTGGAACGTCTGGTTAGAAAAAATAATTTGCTCCCAGAGAAAGCACGTCAACTAAAAATGACAAAGAATAGATAAAACTGAGCAGAACAACCCAGTAAAATAGTGGAAATTAAATTCCATTTGGTAAAAATACCTCAATACAGCTCTTTCCTGCAGTGCAGGAAAAAGAAGGCTCAAGCAAGGTCTCCAAGAAAAATGTATGTAATATCTCTCCTCTACTTTCTCGAAGCAGTCCCCTTTTTAAGGAAGGGGCTCAGGAAAGAACCACGCAACTCATTTATCTCACGCACACTAATGAGAAGGAACAATTCCTGCCCTCAGCTCGCAACCACAGAGTTATTTTGAGGGAGGTCTGCTATTTGAGCCGTGCCGTTCTCTTATTTTTACTGGCACCGAAGAGGCAATAGGTTGTGTGTGGAAGGGAAAAGCTTTGCTGCCTCTGTGAGAAGTGCCAGCGCTCAGCTCCGAGTGAGCAGCGACTCCTGCCACACAGCCCCACTCTGCTCTACCCAGACAGGCAGCCAAGCTTGAGAAGAAGTAAACGTGGCCATTTGGATCCCCTGAGCTCCAAGCCCACCCAGCAGCCCTTTCCCCAAGCCCCCAGTCCTGCAGAAATACAAACCGCATGGCAGATGCTCAAATGCTTTTCTGCTGCGCGTGCCAACGCAAACAAGCGAAGGGGAACCTATGGAGCCCTCCCTAAAAATTTCACCTAACATAAGCAGGTCCTTCTGCACACCTAAAACGTCAAAAAAAGGGTTGCTTTTCAGATTCTATGCTATTCTTGCCCTTGATTCAATTTAACATTCCAAGACCAACTGGCAGGCAGAAATGTTAGTTTAGCTCTGGGGAAAAAAAAAATAAAGTGGAAGGGTTCATTTTCTTCACTCAGTCTGCAAAGAGACGTTGCCATAGACAAAGCTTTAAAAATAAAAGAGCGGAGAATGCTGCAGGTATCCATCACCACTAATTGAATTCAATGGGAATTAGAAAAGTTCTTTCTTCAGAATACGCCCATCAAAACCTAAGCAAAATCTGACAGGCCAAAAAATTACAAATCTCGGTAGCTTTGTGAGAGACTCTCATCACATCTTCAGTGCAGATATGTACCCGACTCCTTCATCTGCTGGTTCTGAGTGCCTTCACAGAGGCAGATAGAGCTACTTGATTTGAGGAACCACAAGAGCTACTTTGCTCTTGCTCTACTAAATGCTCAAAATGAAATGAACAAAAGTTGGGAGCAGTCTACCAGATTAACATAAACCTCTTTGATAAGTTGGGATTTGTATGTTAAGAAGCAAAATGTGCTGATTCTGATAGCTCTTTGGTTCTCTTCAATAGGATGCTAATGAAAAATGTAAAGGTGAGAGATACAGAAGGGAAGGAAAGGTATTTTTTCTGAGCCAAAGGGTGAGCAGAGACCAGCAGACAGGTATTACTACAGAAAGTAGTAGTAGGTAGTAGTGTAGATCACTACAGATAGCAGTATTACTATAGACAGTAGTATAGATAGTAGTATTACTATAGATAGTAGTAGTAGATAGCAGTATAGATCACAATAGATAGTAGTATTGCTATAGATAGCAGTATAGATAGTAGTATCACTATAGATAGTAGTAGTAGATTACTACAGACTTCACAATCTGGGCCAGGAATGGAAGAGGATGTAGCCACCACAGATAGTTATGTTGCCTTACTATACCATAATAAAGTTTATGAAGTTTCCTTGATAATAAAGCACAATGCATTCATTTTATAATTGTTAGTAACATAGAACCCATTTAAGAATTCCCCTTTGATGCTGTTTTTTTCCCTTTCTGGGTGACTGATCCTTGTGAATTACTCTCCAACGACACTGCCCTCAGAATGCAGATTTTGTTTTTGAGACCATGGTACGTTGCAAATTAGCCCAATGGAATTCACAAGGGGCTTATGAGGGGTGTCAGAAAAGAGAGCTATTGTACCTTCAATGATTTATGGCAATCTTTAAGACTCCACCTTGGCTGCACTTTGCTCAGGGAAACCAGTGGTAGCCATGAATCAGACAGGGATGTTAGCAGAAACCAAAAAGCCAGGGTGGAGTATATTTTTCTGTCTACAAAATCAAATCGTGTTATGTGCGTACACGATGGCTTGTTTTACTTGCAATTGATTTGCAGGTACAGCAACACCATCTGGGACTGATAATAAGTAGCTTTTGAAGATAAGGAAACACACAAAGCAGACACTGCCGAGAGATACAATTCCGTTCCCTTGAAATGCTCAGTAGGAAGGACAAACTAACCATGTGATAATAACAGCTGAACCCTAAACCACGTTTTCCACCAGTACCCGCAAGACCTTTAACAAAAGAACTCAAAGTAATTCATGCAGAATCTGAAAGATCATTTGGGAGACTAAGAGCAGAGGTAGGCTGAGGGTTCAGCTAGTGGGTCCCAACTCCCAGTGACAGCCGATGACACCACGTTCTCCTTCCAGTGTATGGATGAATGGGGGGATTCAACTCAGTCTCTTCCACAAGAAGCTTCATGCTGACCAAGCTGCCATCGGAGGGCCCTTTGTTTTACAGCCCCAGGAGCTGTGCTGGCAGCCCACGCTCCACCGCTTCATGGATCTGTGCCATGAGAAAGAGGGGAGAGAGGTAAAATGAACAATGTCTGTCCGGGAGAAAATCCAAGATTTATTTCTGACACTGGCCAAAGGCAGGAAGAAAATTATTGCTGGTGCCCAAATGGGCAGCGCAGTGGTGAAGAAGAGGGCTTTTGCCTTCAGAGTGTACCAAAACAAGGAAACCACAGTGTCCAATACAAACTCTAGTTCACTTGTTTGGTGATACACACAAGCACTGGGCAGACCATAATGTTTATTCTATTTTCTCAAAAAAACAACCACTGACATCCATCTGAACCCTATTCTTTTTAAATTCCAACAACACAGCGGGAGAACCACGGTCTTCATGGACCTGGGCAAGTTCTCCCAAACCAGTGGTTCGAGGAAGAATATTATTGCTTCTCTCTAACAACAATCCTACAGAATACAGCTATAAAAACTCAAATCAGGAAAAAAAAAAAAAAAAAAGCCACAGTCCATGCATTATAAAGTAAGGAAACCTAGCTTATTGCCACTCTCTTTCTTGGAGGCACCAAGAAATACAAGGAAAGCTTTAGCCTGAATGGCTCTCAAGTTCACAGAACATGTCATATGCACGTTGCTATTTTAGGGCTTCCTTTCTCTCCCCCCCCCCCTTTTTTTTTTCCTTTTTCTTTTTTTAATAAATTGCCCTGTGGGAAAAGCTGGCTGCAAGTCAACACCACAGAAACCTAATTTTAACTCCAATGAATACAACTATTTACAAGGCCTCCTTTCTGCAAAGGGAAAACCCTCCCATTGCTGGCAGTTTTGATGTGATATGAACACATATTTCTAAGACATTCAAATGGACTGGCTTAAAAAATATTTCTTTTTTTTTTTTTAAGCTCATGCATCTTTAATGCTCAAATTGTTCTTGGCAGCTCCCAGTCAGAAGTACTGTCATTCAAAATAAGAGAACGGCAGACATTAATATGGAAACATTCAAGCTTTGAACTGAGCTGGAACAATAATTATGCCATCCAATTTTATTGTGAAGAGCACTGACCTCAGTCTCCATCCGCACACATGATCTAAAAGACAAAGATAAAGAAAGGTGTTCGTGGAAAGAAACAGAAGTATTTGGCCATGGCACATCGCACAGAATCACAGCCCGTGTTTGAAACTAAAAATACCACAAGATGGGCACTGGGGTATTCGTACTGGGACACAACAGTGAATCAAGTCTTTACTACAGGAAACGCTAATGCTCCGAAAACACTGTGCTAACACATCAAGGAAACAGTCATCCAAAGGGGAACTGAACGTGGTACAGTCGACACCACGCTTTCCCTAAATGTAAATAAATTATATGAACATATGCTGCGTGTGCTGCTCCCAGATGCTGGAAGTGCAAAGACCAATAATGAAAACCAATGCCAGCAGTGAAAGTCTGTCGTTAAACACAACGCTCGGGGAGAGCGGAGGGGGAACAGCTTTAATGAAACAGGTCACGACAGTCTGAGGGAAGCTGACAGCAACAGCAAATGTGGGGCTGATGTCTCCAAGTCTTCTCAGCACAAAGCCATGGTTAAAAATAAGAGCCACAAACCCCTCGCAGACAATGAAATTGTGTTTTATTGCACCTATAAAAACGCGCACCATTTTTTTCTGAGATAATAAACAGATGGTTGCATTATGTTCAGAAGCGAATGGGAACGGGCTATTTGGTGTAGAGAGGAGATAGATTTGTACAGGAGAGACGTAGAACTGTCGGAGAACATCCAGAGGAGGGCCACAAAAACGATCCACAGAATGGAACACCTCTCCTATAAGGACAGGCTGAGAGAACTGGGGCTGTTCAGACTGGAGAAAGCTGCAAGGTGCCCTGATAGCAGCCTGTCAGTATCTGAAGGAGAGCTACAGGAAAAAAAGGGACAGATTCTTTAGCAAGGTCTCTGGTGATAGAACAAGGGGAAATAGCTTCACGCTCAGGGAGGGTAGATTTAGGTTGGATATAAGGAAAAACATCTTACAGTGAGGGTGGCAAGACTGGAACAGGTTGCCCAGAGACATGGTTGATGCCCCATCCCAGGAGACTTTCAGGGTGAGGCTGGATCAGGCCCTGGGCAACCTGATCTAACTGCGCTATCCCTGCTCATTGCAGGGGAGTTGGACCAGATGGCACTCAGAGGTCCCTCCTAAGAGGTCCCAAGTTGCAAACATCCTGCCATGTTTGTGGTCTGAGTGACTGACAGCCACCTCACAAACCACAGCAAGGTAAACCAAATGCAATTTTTTTCTCTGCATGTGCATCTGCATAGGAGTACACGTTTATTAACGCAACAGAAATCTCTGTGAAAATCTGTATTTTGTTTCCAAGTTGTGGCACACACAGATTTGTCAGGATTTGGAAGCTGATTCAGGCACTGCCCTTGTCTAGACGAGACTATCGTAATTCCCTGACAAATGGCATTTTTTCCAGCTGCTGAAACAGTCTTCACAAATTGCTGTCTCCTCGTGCTTGCCTGCATCCAGGACAAAATTGAAAACAATTGTGTCCCTCTCCCTTTTTTTTCATTGTGTAATCTTCTGGTTCGTAGACAGAGACTTAAAATTGCCACACAGCAAACACGTGAGAGTAAATCACCAAGAGCCCTGATACTGAAACAAAGCATTTTACCCTCAAGGAAGAATACAGTGCCGTTTCCCTTCAGGATGCTTCATGTGCTTCAGCACACGACTGAGCATTTGCAGAGTCAGGGCCAGGACGGACACCTTGTGTGCATTCTTCTATGCACACACACACACAAAAGACATTTCTGAGCCACGACTCAGTGAAGCTATATTCCAGGCAGTGTGGTCACAGTGCCAGGCTTTCCCAGATTGTCCTGTTGAGCCGCCTCTCAGGACTCTGAATCATACTCCCATCACTTCACAGTTCAAGGTGTTCTTTCTTAGTAGTGAGGCACTGGAACAGACTGCCCAGCAAGGCTGTGGATGCCCCATTCCTGCAGGCATTCAAGGCCAGGCTGGGTTCCTGGGCAGTCCAATCTACTGGTCGACAACATTGCCCATGGCTGGAGGTTGGAACTAAATGATCTTCAAGGTCCCTTCCAACCCAAACCATTCTATGATCCCATGATTTACTCTGATATACTCAGGTCCAGTGAAATCTTCTCTGAATTTCTAGTTCCCTTTGAGGGCATGCCCATATTATCAGCCCTGGACAAGGCTGCTGACTTCTGTATGATATGGCAAACCTTTTAAGCCAACAATTCTGGCTGAATTCTACATTGCTGCAAAGCCAGAGGGGAAAATCTCTACAAATCTCAGCATGCTTTCTATACACTAGAAATGCAGTTAACCATTTTTTTTTTTTGTATAAGGAAAATTCTCCTGGTGACAAAAAACAGAGCTTCGTCCTCCAGCAGGTGTGTAAAACAGATACCAAAGAGATCCAGAAAGGAGGGAGAGAAAAGGGGAGGAAGAGGAAAAACCAACACAGAAGTATTCTCTTGAAATTTTGAGAGGTTTACATTTCCAGGACTGGAACCACAAAGGGATTGCAGACTTTTAATCAAAAATCAGTTCCAATTGTCTGTAAGATTTTATTATTAAAAACCTAGCCCTACAACGACCTGAAGACTCAGTTCCCCCTCCTCCCGTAGTTCTTAGTGCAGCTTGAATCTGACCTGATTCTTTTGTCAGACATTTCTTTATAACTGGCAAATAGCCTAAGCATATTTTTAAGGCAAGGGCATCAAACCCCTTGCAAAAAACACTGCTCTGGTTCTGTCACTGCTGTAATTAATGCAGTTCATCTTCATATGGGAAGAAAGGGCATAAGCCCTGAGAGTGGTCAGAAAGCAGTCGTGTATCTCCTTTTTCTGCTGCTAACAGGAGGTGCATGGAAAAAAAAAAATGGAGTGTTTTAACACTTGCTTGCCTGCATCAGCTCCTCTTCTCCTGCTCCCCCAGCCCACATCAGGACACTTCCATTCTGCTCTCAGAGCCCGGATATCTTGGCAGGTTTCCTGAGATACGCAGTTAACTATTTTCTGGGAAGGAGGATGGTAATTGGGGAGATATTCCCCTTTTGATGTGCAGGGCAATTAAATCCTCAGTGAATGGGGGAGAAAATGAAGCATTCGGTGTCACTTGAAAGAAGAGATGTGTAGTGCCATTTCTGCGCACCAGTGTGAAATACAGAGGGGCACAAGGGCAGAACAGAGCTCTTTATGTTGCAGCCGGAGCTGCCTGCAGATGGAACAGCACAACAGCCCATTCAGAAGGGAAACTATACAATAGGTCATGAGAAAAACCTGTTGCTCCTGATTAAGTCTGCAAATACTGTATCTGTAGGGATTCAGAGACGTGGCTGTACCAGATGAACGGTCCCAACTGGAATTGGGGTGAGCAGCAATGGTACATTGCTCCCAGTTTGACCAAACAAGTATTCACCCGGTCAGTTCTCTCTTATTCCTTTGAAAAATTTATCTAGGTACCAATTTTTTCATTTATTTGCTTAACTTTAAAGTAGCTATAAGAGTTAATAGTATATGAAAGCAAACTACCTGTGGAACGCATTCCACCTTCTGAAACTGTAGTACGAAGGGCCAGAGGAATGGTAACGGATCCCAGGCTTCATTCATTCATTAAACACTGAAGTTAGGATTTAAGGTCTGCGTAAAGGCAACTTGCTTATTAAACAGCATGGAAATCCAGGAAAAAAAAACATAGTGCTATTAGTTTTTACAGTGTGGATCTTTAAATTGCTTCTCAAGCTGTAAATAAAGGCATTGCAGGACAGATGAGAACCTTTGCAAAATATCAAAGGTATGTAAACCAGTACTATTCTACCTGCAAAGATGAGAGGCCAAATTCACACACAGGACATAGAGAGTCTTTGGAAAGAAAAGTATGACTGCCGAGGAGACCTCATTTTGGTTTTTCTGATTTAAGCTCAATAAAGAAAAAGAAAAGCGAGAAAAATTTATTTTAAGAATCTCTTTCAAGAATGCAGATGCCATTAACTCCCAGCTACGGCATGTGAAGCCCCACTCAGCCATCAAGGTTGCGTGAGCACAGGTGGATCTCAGTACAAGGTCAGATTCAAATTCAGCTATACACAGCCCCAGGTACCCACAAACACAGTCATCTGAATTTGCACGTGTAATGGGAATGTCAGGAAATGCATGCTATGGTAGCTGTCTTTTCTGAAGCCCTTCTCCCTCCCTAACAAAGACAACAACTCCAGCAGAACGACTTGTGCCCTGCCAGGCTGACTTGCACTTTTTCAACTGTTCTTCCACTGTCAAAATGGCTCCGGAGCATATTTACAAGTCACATCAGAACAAAGGGCCATGGCTGTCGTGCCGTCACCCTGAAACCAAAGGACAGCCAGCCAGTGCTGCCCAGGAACAGCACAAAGTCAGCTACAGGCTGAGTACATCTGGGAATCAGCTATGGAGAAACGCGGGATGCGATAGCTGCGGAGGAGGAGAGCCGAGCCATAATGCTAGAGATGCAAGGCACGCAGAGGAAATACCACAGCCAGGCAGTTTCTGCTCACGCTGCAGAATGCTTTTCAGTGGGGCCTGACACTCCATGTCGAAACCAGGGGAGATCTATCACAGCGTGGAGTGGCAGCGAGGGGAGAGTCAAGAGTGCCAGGCACAAGAAGTGGCTTTGAGTCAACAGGGAGCAAAAGGGCTAACACAGAAAGAGGTGATTCACTGATAGAAAGGAGGGAAAACTATTTGTTCAATCCTATCTGGATTGCAGAGCTTGGGCTTTTAAACAGACACTGGCACTCTTATACCACAAAGTATTTGCTTTTCCTGTCTAGTTCAGTTTCTTCATTACCAAAGACCCTCAAAGTCTTAGCTAAATCCAAGTGGGTTTACACTTTAACTCTCAATGTTAAACATCTTAAGAAGCCTCACCTGCTCTTCGCTGCTTCTACACCTGACACGGGGCCATGAGGAAAGGACGTCCAGAATGACATGAAAAAATGGGGGAAAATGAGTCAATTACTTGGTAAGTCAATTAATTATACAATTAGAATGAAACGCATCTGCCTCACTGCGTTTGGCTCAATGAATCACAATTCTCTACCAACACCATGGGAAAAGCACCATTTTCTTTGGAGTGCTGCTGCTCTCATTCAGCCTAGGTATTAGCAGACAAAAATAACCAAGTGCTGCTTCCCAAAGCAGTTGCAATGAAACTCCTCCTGCCTTTTTGCAGAAACACAACGTAAATTAAAATCACTGCAGTTTGATTGCTTTCACTCATATGTTATTGCGCAACACAAATGCAACGTTCAAAAATCTCATGCATCAACCATGTGTTTATGGAAAACATAATGTCTACAGTAATAGCGTCTAGAAAAAAGCACCGTGAGACTGATATTTTACGACGTGCCCTCTTCGTTTTGCATCTCCTTCCTTTCTTAAAATCAATCAGAAGTGGGTCAATATTCAATGGACAGAAAACACAAATTACACCATCAACTTGCTATTCTGGATAGCATTTTATTCACCAATCTGCTTAAAAACGGCAGGAAAAAAAAAATACGAATAGCGACCTCATTTTCTGCATCCAAAGTGACAAGCTTTTTGGCCTGTGCCCTACAACCTGCCTACATTTTTCCTCTCAAGCACTGCCAAGGAGGTATTCATACCTTTCCAAAAATGACATCTTGGGCTTCTGGATATACTGTTTCATGCACTGGTTAAATAAAATTAAAAATCCAGCCTAAGAGAAATCAAACAGGTCACAGACATCTAGACATGCTATTCCATTACAAAAATTGTTTGGAAGTGCTATGGTTTGATGCTATGGTTCCCTTCATTTAATTTAAAATTACCTCAGGAATGTTAATCATCTCCCAGCAGTAAATCCCCAATACGCCAAGCCAAGGGCTTCGTGCTGCAGTTGTAGTACCTACAACGCCTTCTCCACAGCGATTGGGTCCCGCAGGGATTCTGGTCTACCTACAGAAAGGCAAAAAGAGAGGGTAATTCCAACTGCTCTTTGAAGATCTCCGTGTCTCGTAACCTACCATAACCCCACAAAGTGCTGCACAAACCTCTGCTCAGCGATCACCCCTTACCCTGCCACGGATCCCCTCCTGCTGAGGATCACAACTTTCTGAGGAAGGCACCTCACAGGGCCTGGATACACCCTCACACAGCTGCTAAGCTTCAGCCAAGGCATCCCAGCCCCCCACGCATGCTGTTAGCCCAGTGCAAAGGCAAACGATGAGAATTAGCAAAACATGCTTTCGTTGCAGCTTACGTGAAGATGAAATGCATCTCTCTTGCAGAAGGAGCGCACACAAGGTCTGCTCCAAATCTGTGTTGATGCAGAGAAATCTGATTGTGCCTGAGCCCCAGCTCTCATGTTAGCCAGCACGCATGGTTTATGAACGTGGAGTTCCCCTGTACACATCTGTCACACATCTGAGGTGTGACAGAAAGAAATACAATGATAGCCAATGCTCTAACCATGGAATCTCACATAAGGTTAACAAGAAAACAAGTTTGGACTTGACTGCGTGGACTCAGGCTGCCAAACAACTTGAATTTTCAGAGTGAAAACACTTGTGCAAGCAGTGGGAGCAAGCACTGAGACTGATTTGAGAGCTTGCCATGACAGAAGGGAGAACGAAAGTCAACTTTCTTTTCTATCTCACTAGGAAGATGAGGCCAGGAGTGGATGGAGTGCCTTTGCCAGGTGACACATTGTTCCTTTCACACGTATCCCTTAGAAAAATCACAGAGAAAAAAAGAGGGAAGCATACTTGCACTGCAGAACAAAGCACTCTGTTGCTCTGTGTTTAATTTGGAAGAGAAAACGAAGTGCCAAATAGGACTGGGATCATTTGTAGGAATAAGCTGTTTCTTCAGCAGAAGAGGTTTCTCAGAGGACCTGTTCTAGGCTTGGAGAAATGCCTCCATGCCTCCGTGGCAGCCAAAGAGACCAGGAGGAGCAGTAATGGTGGCTGCTTGCGCAGAGCAGAGCGAGGGGCTGGAGACCAGGCCCAATGGCCTGGAGGTGGAGCATAAATGTCATATTCCGGTAGGAAAAGGAGCATTGAAGTCCCAGAAAAGGCTATCCAGATTTGCAGGAAGATGTGGTTCTGCCTGGGGAAGTGGTCTCCATCACAACTATGTGTAGAGGAGAGCCCTACAACCACTCTGCCCCATACTGCAGTTCCTATTTATCTCGGATTGTGGATCCATGCCTTGTGCTGAATGATCACAAAAGCAAAACCATTCATTTTATGGAACTGGCCAAAATCCACCAAGTGCCAAAAGAGGTAAGGTGAGAGAGCAGCTGTGCATACAGCCCAGCTTTTATTTGAAGGAATATTGTAGTACTTTCTTAAGTACTTATCTTAAGGAGCTGATGTCATGGTGTAGATACAGCACTCAAACCTGAAGTGAGCCAGAGGGCTGATCCACTGGTCGAGCACACAGGGAGGCCTTAGAGCAGTCTTTCTGAACCTAAAGGGGGCCCGCAAGAATGCTGAGGAAGGACTCTTCATCAGGAGTGTAGCAATAGAACAAGGGCTAATGGTTTTAAACTGAAAGAGGGCAGGTTGAGATCAGATGTTAGGAAGAAATTCGCCACAATGAAGGCAGTGAGGCCTTGGCACTGCTGCCCAGAGCTGTGGTGCCCATTGCTGGACATGCCCACATCCATGGATGGGGCTCTGAGCAGCCTGAGCTGGGGGGACAGCCAGCCCATAGCAGGGGAGGGACTTGGGGGGCTTAAGGTCCCTTCCAAGCCAACCGTGCTGTTGGCAAAGCAAAAGGCAATATGAGCAGTGCCAGCTCCACCAAATGGCACAGCCCGGATCACTTCCAAGAAGTCACTATAGCAGACAGACACCTCACATTTCTGTAAATACACTTAGTCGCATACCATGCTTCGGAATGGCCTCCAACTTGTTGTGCCATTGTGGCTGTGCCTCACCTACAGGGAAGATGCATAAACCTCACTGACTTCCAGCTATCCAGCAGGGAAAAACTGCAGCACTGCTGAACTGGCTTGTGTTCTTCTGACCTCACAGTAAGAATAAATACATCGAACATCAAGAGGAGTCCAGGTATTAGTCTAAGCAGACCCTATATAACTACTAAAAATAGATGCTATGGAAAATCCTTGTGCTTTAAGCATCGCAGTTTTGGGCCAAATTCCAGAGGCTGTTACAACTGACAATGTGCACATTTGTTAAGCAGCATTGCAGGCCACATCCAGCCGATTGGGGACTCTAAAAATGTATGTTTTACTAATGAATTTCATGCTAGCTGTGCCAAATCAGCTAGTTTATTTGGGCACATTCGTATAAATTGCACATTAAGTTGGAGCAGAAATAAAATTCTTCAATTTTCCAGAGTTGTGGAATAAAGGGGATGTGTGCTCTGGGTCGAAGAGTACATTGGGTATATTGAATGAGGGTCTTGAATACTTTGAGGAGGTTTTATTATGGCTTGCTTAGGTCTCCGGCATTTTAGAATGGATTTTGGGAGGTTTTGTTTGAGAAGAAAACATTTTTCTCTTTTTTTTTTTGTTTTTTTTTTAAATCAATCTGGAAAAAATGCTGAATGGTAGCAAATCATCTGTTCTCACAACCAAACACGTTCGGAGTCCAATGCTAGGCTCTACCAATTCAATGACACGAGAGAGGGAGGGCTGTTGCTCTGCCTGGTGCAGCCTGCATCCCTCTCTAATGAAGCACCTTCCTCCCCATGACATGTAATTCCCATATCTACCCATTGAGCATGCAGGGAAACTCACGGCTCATCTTCCTTGCGTAAGAGACAGGAAAATCCAGTCGTGCTGGGGTGAGCAGGGATCAGCAGGCACAACGCTTGCACTTACAGCATCGCTCCATCCCCTCCTAGGGACCTCAGCAATCAGCCAGAGAAAAAGCAGAGGTATTATTAGTTTGTGTGAGCAGTCAGCATCTCCAGCTGAAAACTTGTTTCTTAGGCACAGCGTAAGCAGGGAAGAAAATCTCATTTCATTCAGTTTGTCACTCTCCTTTGATTAAGTCTTAGTTTTTTCCACGTTTTCCCCCTCTTCGCCTCTCCATCCTTCACCCCTCCGTCTCTTCTCACAATTCCCAGATTGTGTTGCCAACAACAATGCCGCAGCTGAAAGGCCATTATGCAGATTCATGAATACATAATTCAAAACCAAGCCCCCACCAACAGTTGCTCTTACTTTTTAACCCCATTGTTGGCCGAGCGGCGACGTTCTGCTGCGACGGCAGCCGAGGGAACCACGACACACGCAGGTTTTCCCACAGCCTTTCGGCCCTGCTGCAGCCTAATCCCATTGAGAGCATTGATGCCCGCAGCACAATGCTGCATCCCCACCGCAGGCGGGGACGGCCACAGCTCGGCTGTGCCACTGAATGTCCAGTGCAGTTTGGGTCTGGGTTTTGGGGCGAGATGAACCTGTAGGGCCCTGCCTGGCCTTAACAAGGGAACTGCTGTGCTGGGCTGAACGTGAGAAACTTTTTTATTCTTGTAATATTTTTGGTATTACTGAGAATGGTTTTAAACTGAGACTGGGGAGGTTTAGGTTGGATATGAGGAGGAAGTTTTTCAGCCAGAGGGTGGTGAGGCACTGGCACAGGTTGCCCAAGGAGGCTGTGGATGCCCCATCCCTGCAGGCATCCAAGGCCAGGCTGGATGTGGCTCTGGGCAGCCTGGGCTGCTGGTTGGCGACCTGCACATAAGCAGGGGGTTGGAACTGGATGAGCGTTGTGGTCCTTTTCCACCCAGGCCATTCTGTGATTCTATGATTCTATGATATGATTCTATCATTATTATTGTTATATTTCACAGTCACCACACAACTTTGCCTCTTTCAATTAAGCCAATAAAAACCTATTTCTGATTAGTGCCAGAGCAATTCAGCCCTCAGCAATTCGCAGGTTTCCCCAGACAGCTCCATTCTCCTCAGAAGACTGAATAAGGCTCAGCCCAAAGGCAACTTTGGCACTTCAGTTGAACCACAGTAACGAGGTGCCTTTTGCCCATTTCCAGACAAAGGCAACTACAGACCCTCTTGGTGCTCTGCAAAGATCCCACACAAGAGAATGAGATAACCAACTCTTTAGTGAGTGGATTAATAGATTGTGAAAAGCCCGTCTCAAAACTTCAGCGCAAGCATTTCCGATGGTCCACAGACAAATGAATGATGGGCCGATTTTTATTAAGTTTTGCACAAAGGTGAATTAGTGTCTTTCACTATGGCAACAGCAATAAAAGGATACAGAATGACTCCGAAATGTCCCGGCTGTCTGAGGAAATTGGTTGACATTTTGCAAGCCTAATCAACCAGGAAAGGGGTTCATTGTGTGCAATTCCCCCAGGTTGAGCGTGCCGGTCACATGTGCCACCATGGTCAGCTGCTGGCCAGGAGTAGGACAAGAAGAGTAGGAAAAGGAGAGCTCAGATCCCCCCATAATGGGGCTTTGGGGAAAAAAAAATCCCATTTGACTTCTCAATACATATAGAGTCCTTAAGATTAGAAAAGGCCACTAAGATCATCCAGTCCAACCCATCCCCAGGCCCACCAGATGGACTAGTCATTCCCTGTAAAAATTCAATGCCCTTTTCCAACCAATGATCATTATCACCTACAGATCTCAGTACTCAGAGACTCATCTAGTAACACCAGAACTACATAGATAGAAATGGCACCTCATTCGTACTCTGAAAGGAGTAAACTGGCAATAAACACAAGAGATTGAACATTTCAGTCGGTGAATGCTGTAGTAATAGGCCAGGCTTTTGCCTTCACTGAAGAACCTTGCACCTGTGTAGCAAAATGCAGCCTTTATTCCCTCCCCAGCTTTAAGGTTAAAATGCCATTAATTTGCCATAAGGACATTAATCTTAGCTTGGCCAGTTCCTCTTGCTCAGCTTCTGCACCATGTGTTTATGACATACACAGCATCGCAGCAGAGTATCACGACAACTCCAGCTCCACAGAGCCCTTTGCTACCAAATGAGGTTGGAAAACACTTCATCAAACAAACAAAAATCAACAACAAGGAGTGACTAAGAAGGGGACGAAAACAAAGCATTCTAGGTCACAGCCCTATGGCATTAATCAATAAAAATAAAGAGTAATTTCCCCCCAAGGAGAAATGTTCTGTACCTTTTCATTTTATTTCTTTGGGAGTTGATAGAAGCTGAGGGAAAGGGCACTGACTTCTCTCTCCAACCTCTTATTTACTCAAACCTAGTTGATGCTGTCTTAGCTTCGGCTTCATTACTGTCTCACCTTACTTGAAATTCTTCCAGACACTTTGATAAATGGATCTGCTAAGAGGTCCAGCGTCACTTTTTCTTTCTATCGAGCTATCAACAGAAAACCCTCCTAAAACACAGATCTCCCAAATATTGGGAAAAAAACCTTTCAGAATAGCAGCTGCATGCTGCATATGTGCTATGTTTACAGAAAGAGTAAACACGAAAAACAGACACATTTGGTTTTAATTCACTTTGACTGACCCACTGAGTACTCCCCAGAGACGGCAGTCAGGTCAGCTCATAAATTCTCAAATAAGTATGCGTTATTTTAACTGTATGTCCTCTATTAAAAAGCCAGAAAGTTCCGTGGTTAAGTATTTCTGAGCAGATAACCAGGAAAAAGCCCAAACTGACACAGTTATGGACTCCTTCACCAGAGCACAGCCACTGTAGCAGCACATCCACGGCACGGTCTTGCATAAAACCTGCTTCAGGAGACAGAAGGACCTCGTGTTGCAGGAGATGGAGGCTCACACACAACACACTGAATAATACCTTACTCTGCAAGGAGCCTCCCTGCAGCCAACAGATGAAATTGTGGACTTAGGTGCTACAGCTATCACAGTTTGGTCCATGATTACAGCTTGTTAGAAAACATTCCCAGTTCTTCCCTCCATCCAATCCTCAGACAAGCTAAGAAATTTTGCCATTAATGTGTGAATTTTCCTTCTATCGGTGCTCTTTATAACAACAAAAATCTGGAAACTGCTGAAACAGGTGCCAAAAATGTGGTCCTATTGATTACAGCCAAAATGTTGTAAATTTTGAAGTCCCCAACAGCAAATTGCAATGCTGGACCACAGCACAGTGTCCTGGCTCTCGTGTTGTTCACCCCATCCACACATTCCACCCATGCTTACCTTTCAGCATCTGTTTATGTGCTCTATGAGCCCAAGTCTGGTGCCACAAGATCTGCCCATTGCCTGCAGGTTGTGCAGCCCTCAGCTGGCTGCTGTTCTTGCTGGGTAATGCTTTGATGTGTGGTGCTTTGCATTTGGTGTAATTGTGGTTCTGTTTACCCTTCTGTCAATAACGGTGATTATTTTGTTTCTACTTTAAAAGATGCTCAAGCAGTACCCAATTCAAGTCCCTGCTTTGCTTTGAAATGTGAAAATGCTACCTTTGCTCTCAACAAAGAGGCAGCTGGAGGCGCAGGAGGACAGCCCTGATGTACGCCAATTTATCTTAATTCCCCAAACTGAAGCCAACTGCTCTCAGTAATATTCCACTGAGGAGGTGATATTGATGAAACTCAGCCAAATACAAGAGCAAAATTCCTTTTTTCAATTAGATGTTTTTAACATCTCCAAAACACAGCCCCATCCTATGACAACATCTTGAATTAATTGAGCTACAGGCAATTCTCATTCTCTTTGTGTACTATGAAATGTAGGAAACACAGATGCTGTCTGTTTAAACTGTCAAACAAGTTTCCTGATGGTAGCTATCATGTCTGCTGCAGACTGTTGGTTTAGCAAATGTTGTGAATGCAAAGTTGGAACATGTGTGCAAAATATTCCAAGCTATAAACATCACAATCATTAGAAGCTTCTTGAAGGTTTGTACCCATGTTATGAGAAGAGCTGTGGCTGCTCTGGTCATTTTGCTGAAGGGATTCAAGCTGACCCGACCACATCTATTGCGAAAAGCCTCATTACCCAAAACACGAAACCCTTGCTTAAAATGGCTGGCAGATTACAAAACTGGTTGGCGTGCAAAGCCTTCCATTTTCCTTTGTAGTCACAGCAAAATAAATACGACAGGTAACTCATGGCTTTTCCTGTTATACTCCTTTACAAATACAAGGATCAACTCAGCAAGAAAACAGTATCCAGAAATCACCTTTCCACACTTACTTGTACAGGTAACATTCCTGAGAAGCACAGTAAGAAGATCTTTATGGTCTTCAGTTAAAGACCAAAGTCTTTAACCTTGGGCAGGCACACCAATGTTATCATCACAGGTTTGGAGAAGAGAAAAAGAATCACAGCTATATGAGGGTTATCTGAAAATGCATAATTGTTCCACAATTAAGACAAACTCTTGAGCTTATGAATCCATATTGCACCTCAGCTTTAACCTTTAAAGAACTGCAGGCACTCTATATTTTTGCTGCAGTACATGGCTATTCCTTGACCCAGAAAAGTTTCCCATCCAGAGCAAACAAGGCACAAAGACAGGTAGGTGTTGCATTTGTAGCATCACTATATGGTTCAGGAAGCTGTAACCCTCATTTTACTATGAAATACACTAATAAACAATGGTACAGAGAGGTTTGAAAATGATTCCAGATGCTGGCCAGAACAGGAGCAGGAAAACCTCTTTGTTATATCAGAATGAAACTTTTTATGAAGTATCCAACCATTAGAGCATAGCAGGAATGACTGCAGGACCTCTGCTGAGGACAGACTGCTGGCTTCCCAGACTACTACATCATTTCTGCTCAGTGCAGAGTATGAAGGAATGATTGCTCTCTGTGGAACCTGTTCAGGAGAGACCTCAGCCTGGCTGAAGGCCAGAGCATCAGCAACAGATACCCATCTCCTTCTCCGATGTCAATTCCAGAGAGAAAAATAATGGAGCTAAATCCTCAATGGCCACATTCTTGTGTCAACACAAAGGCTGGGGCATTTTCTAAAGTGAAGCAGCTTGGGTTTTAATGTGTTGAGGTGTGAGAAAACAGAACAGTCCTCTCTCGTTAGCAAGAAAGGAGAGCACTCCTTACATCCAGCAAAGCTGGCCACAATGCTTTCATCCCCATTTCTGATGCATAACTTTAGGAGTAGAACTTGCCTGGAGTGTGGGCACAGCACACAACTGTAAAGTCTATTTTACACGTTTGATTTTCATCATCTTACTTTTCTTAAAAGTGCCCTCTACAGTTCTCAGCACCTCTATAAGGGTATGAAGCCTCCACACTCAGTTGACCAGATTTGACAGTAGCTTACCTGCCACACAACCACAACGTGATTCAGAATGATGGGATATTGTGAGACTACCAAAAGCACTTTGAAGTGCCAGCAAGTTGAAAAATAAGGTGCCCATGGGGAGAGTCATGACATTGTAAAGCTGCAGCTCTCAGACATTTTGGATCAATGTACAATGTGCTGTTCATAGGACTTAATGAAACAATTACAGCTCTCCCGTTGATTGCCTTTGTTTTGTACCATAAATCAATAGATTATTAACTGTAAATGTCAATGCATTCTTGGCTTCCTAAGAGGTCACTCTGCAAGGTAATAATGAAGAACACACTGCCTGACTAAATATGCTATCGAATTGGATATATCAGTTTCTAAGGAGTCTACAGAAATAAAAGCAGCTTCTGTGTGCAGGGGAAAAACTGAGGACACTGGAAAAAAAAGTTCAAACCAATAAAAGAGTTAAGAATGGAAAAATCAACTCTTAAAACTAAAAAAACAAAACAAAACAAACAAAACCCAATCCAACATGCAAAGAAACTGCAATCCTGTTTGTACATGGGAAGTATGCTTTGACAGCTTCACTCCACTTGGTAGAGTGGGTTTCATGCTCAGCCATGCCAGGTTCAACCATACTTGCCCACGAACGCAGAAGGATTTAAAGAGTTGCCACCTGAAAAAGGTATTGATTTGAAAGGAAGAGTGTTTGTAATGAGATCAGCAGGAGTCCACAATGTCCAAAGCTGGAGTTGGGGCAGTGGCAGACTGAAGTGACTGAAGACTATATGCCATTTTAATGAAAGAAAAGCATTATCCAGCCCTAGAAAGAACAGCTGACTCCTAAATTTGCAGCAAGCTGCTTAGACGTAGACTACTGAACTCCCAATGGGGGCACTGCTAATGATGCTGAAGGGTCTGCTATGTACTCAGTTCTATCTAGGCCTCCAAATCTCAAGTGTAGATAACCAAGTGTAGAAAACCAGGCCTGATTTCCAGAACTTATAAAATTCTAACTCTTCTTCCTTGTCCGTGTGACTGCATCAAAGGCAGTTTAGAAAGGAGCGTTTGCATCTGAGATTTTAGGGACTGCAAAAACATCAGGGATGAGGACAATCTCAGTTTGAGGACACATGCAAGCAGCTGTCACTGCTTATTTTTCCAAGTTTCTGGGCACCAGAATAATTTATATGTATGAGGAATAATAAATAAAATTTGGAACTTTTTTTTTTCCTTCCAACTGCTCTGTCTTTGCTTTAATCTTGAGCAATAGAGACGAGTATCATATTCACAAAACAAATGGGTTGCAGTGCCCTTGGCAGTGAGGAGAAGCATTGCAGTCTCCTGACCTCTAAGTTCACTGTGTTAATGGAAACCTTATTTTGGCAACATTTCATTCCCTGCATAGGTGAGAAAGAAATTCTGACATGAAAACAACTTAGGTTAAAAAGAAGAGGCATAAGGAGGAAAAAGAAAAATAATGAAAATTTGTTCTGGCTTCCACAATCAACACCCTGGAAACCTTGCCAAAACCTTGCTGACAAAGAGATTAATTTGTGTGAATTTTGGGGCAGGTGTGAACTGAGCAGTAATCCCTTTTTAAAAAATATATATATATGTTAATATACATGTATATATATATTATTAAAAGGCAGCTTCTGAAAAGAGAGGGCATTAGCAAGAGCACTGACAAGATATTATGAACTGAAAATGCAGGTGCTGAGTTAGCTGTGGATGAGTGCAATACATACCTGCCCTGGCTCAGAAGATGTGAGCATGCAGACAGAATCACACGAATGGCAGGGGTTGGAAGGGATCTCCAGAGAACATCAAGTCCAGCCCTGCTAAAGCAGCTCCCTAAAATGGCTCACACAGGTCAGCATCCATCTGGGTCTTGAATATCTCCGTTGAAGGAGACTCCACCACTTCTCTGGATAACCTGTTCCAGTGCTCCCTCACCCAAGCACAGTTGGTTCATTTGTGGAGATAGCATTTTTCACTTGAGAAGTACTGATTTAGTTGGTGCAGTTCCACTGGGAAGTACAGAGCAGCTGTCAGAATGCATTCAGTCAACACTGTGCGAGGCATTGTTAATGCTGCTAACTGCACATGGTCTGAAACTACGTGTCATAGAATCACAGAAAGGCTTGGGTTGAAAAGGACCACACTGCTCATCCAGTTCCAACCCCTGCTGTGTGCAGGGTCACCAACCAGCAGCCCAGGCTGCCCAGAGCCACATCCAGCCTGGCCCAGAGCCACATCCAGCCCCATGCCTGCAGGGATGGGGCACCCACAGCCTCCTTGGGCAGCCTGCTCCAGTGTGTCCCTACAGCAGCATCCAAAGCACTTTGAGGGATGCAGCTCTGTCACCTGGGCCCTCCTTATGTATTTCATGGATCTTCGTTTCAGAGTATGTATATATATCTCCACAGCATAACTTACTTAATAAATCTGATGTTCAAATACTTCTCTTGAAAATAACTAAAAGCTGTTGTAAAAAATTGCCCCATTCACCTTTGTCAGCCCCACCTGAATATTCTTTTTCCCTGATATGCCACAATTAGTGCACAGCAGAAAATGAAGCTCCAAATGAGTCAGTAGAAGAGATGCAGGAGGCTCAGGCACTCAGACAACAAACATCATCAGTGGTTCATAAGCTGGAACATGCCCTCTGGTGGCTGCAGCCCAGAACCTTAGAGGAGACAAAAACCTATTTCAGTGTTCTTTATTTTTAAATGTGTTTTACTAAAACACGGTTCTTCAGTCAGGAAGGCAGAATGAACGAAGTGTACTTGCAATAAGTATGAAAATCAGATGCCAGACATCAGCAGTTTTCAAAGATAAGGATACCAGTCCCAGCAATACTTCCCTCTAAGGAACATAATGACCTGCTATCATTAGGGATCAGGAGAAACAGACCAACTGCCATCAGTGGGAAACACAGCCCTGTTGGTCCCCTGCCCCAGCACGGAGGGAAGCAATGGGAGGAGCAGCACAGTGCTTGAGCCCCATCCAGCCATGCTTTTTTGCTCCTGTGCACAGAGGAAGTATTGCAACTTGATTCATCCTTAAATTTGAAGGTTTTGCCCCCAAAAACTGAGACACTGACCTTCGCACTGTAACAAATTAATTCATAGAATTTCTCATTTAGGAATCCACATCACAACTACCACCTGGGTACTACGTTTTGTAGCAGGAAGAGCTACCACACATCTGTATCCTGCTGTAAAACAATGGTTTTTGGCTTTACAACATATTTTGCACTAGTTCCATATTTCTGCAGTTCTATTCATTGATCTTCTCTTTACTAAGTTTACATATACCCAGCCATTTAGTCATCAGGGGTTTCTAAAAGCTCTCATAAAAGGATGCATTTCCTACACTCAGCCTGGATGCCATACTCACTTGGTTAACAGCTACTGCTAAATTAGGTGGTGTCATCTCTATCATTTGTCCCCACAGTGCCCTTTATTTCTCTAGTAAGACTCAAAGCTGTCTCACAGATAAAGGCAAAGCCCGTGGCTACCTACCTACTAGCTCTTCTCTGAACAGCAGCCACTTTCTGCTCCTCTTTGCCACCCAGGACCACCAGCAGCCAGCTCAGCTCCATGCCGTGCCTCTGAGGGCAGCCAGGGTCCAGGCTTGGAAAGCCTTCACTGCTTCAGCTCACTGAATAAAACACATTATTTGGCAAGTGGAAATGTAATCTGGCTTTTCTTTATGCTTGGTATATGAAGTTATAAGCAACAGGCTCTGAAGGTCCAGCTTTACAAACACGATGGGTACCATATGTGGCTGCAGTGCTTCTGGAAGGTGATGACTGCCCTCAACAATGTGGTGTTGGTCTCTGTCCTAAGAACTGCCTGCATCCTTCACAGTGCAGTCCTGCAATGGGATCAACTGGGGGAGGAGAAACGTTAACACATGGGAAGGCTTGGGCAGGAAGGAAAGACTGCAGAGAAGATCACATCACACATGACTGAAGGATAACCTGGGATGAGCAGAATGAGGGAGCTCAGGAATACACAGGCAGAGTGGCTCAGCTTCAGAGAGAGTGACAGCTAGAGAGGCCCACTGAGAAGTAACTGTTCCCAGGACTGTGCAGGGACCTGGCAACACGTCGTGCACTGGATCACCACATGCCTTGGCACACCCAACTCTGAGCCATGGTGGCACTGGGTTTTGATGACAGCCTAACCCAGGAACCCAGAGTTAGCTGGAATTCTGCCCCATCCAGAAGGAAAATGAATCAGTGTTTGGTCATCCTTGCGGAGAACAGCACATAATTCCTATTTTTGGGCTGCTTATTTCAGCCCATTGGAAATAGTATATATAACCTAATTAGTCAGTACCTCTATTTACTCTCCTGTGAAAAGCCTACAGCTTTATTTTATTCTACTCAGGGAAAAAAAAATAGAGCTTCTCCTTCAAGGCATACAAGTAAACTCTTAACTACACCGCCTACATAGAAGTAAAATTTAGTTCTAAAATATGGGCAAACGTTTTGAATTGATTTGCACACCTTCTAATCACTGCTGCTCTTTGACTTCTCCAGTTTTGCCGTTCACTGGACACTTTTCAACAACCAGGATAATTAATTCCTACAAAGTAAGATGGAAGTCACACTCAAAGCCGTTAATTATTTATGATAACTCACAGAGACTAGAAATAGCTTTATTTGCTATACTTACAAGTCAAACAGGTCTGCTGAAAAGCAATTACAAACTCAACATGCGAGTTCTTTTGCATTCACTGAAATGTGTTGATGCTGGAAATGCATAAGCTCCCCACTTATTTCCAATTAAAACAAAGCATGGTTATTTTTTTTTAGCATTGGTCACAGCTCTGCATTTTCTTACCACCATTTTACGCTCATTTAGCAATAGATAACAAGGCAACCTTACTTTAGGAATTAACTCTCACAAGTTACACTAAAAAAAATGCTTATTGAGTATTTTGTACTAAATTAAATATCTTTAATAATTCTATGTGAAATCTCGTTAAATAAAATTCAAGTAGTGGTAAATTTTCAGCTCCACTGAAATCAGTGCCAAAGCTTTGAGAGCTTTATCTTCAGGACTCCGATCCACTTCTAAAATAGCCCTGGAAAACACTGTGCTAACTTCCTTCTAAAGCAACACCAACAAAGCATGTCAGATATCAGCATGCTGGATCAGATGAGCTCAATTTCTGAATTCATCTCAATTTTGACTTTTTTTTTTTAATTTTATCTCAGTAAGAATCAAAAGCCCATCCTGCTGCAGTTTCATCGGAGGTCAGAAGATGAAAGCACCATGTTGCAACTCACAGGAAATGGTCATTTACATTTGGTTGCTGCACTAACAACAACTTCAAGTTGTATTCTATTCTCATTTTCATACATACCTCACCGTTCTTTAACTGTAGTCTTTAAAAGCTCCTGATGAGAAAAGAGGATCAGAAAAAAAAAAGTCCGTTACATCCATGGAAGGCAAATCAGCAATAAATATTGGGCGCAGAGGACAGAGCTCTTCCAAGCTCTGGCTGTTAACAGAAGTCTGCTCCCTTGTAATTCATAGAATGGCCAGGGTTGGAAGGGACCTCAAGGATCACAAATCTCCAACCCCCTGCCACATGCAGGGCCACCAACCTCCCCATTTAATGCCAGCCCAGGCTGCCCAGGGCCCCATCCAACCTGGCCTTGAACACCTGCAGGGATGGGGCACCCACAGCCTCTCTGGGCAGCTGTTCCAGCACCTCACCACTCTCATAGTAAAGAGCTTCCAGGTTCAGCAGTCCTTCAGTAAATGAGTTTTATTACCTTTAACATTTTTAAAGTCATAGTGAATTTTCTTTGTGCCCTTTGATTGATTTTATATCACACAAAAAGGTTTCCATTTTGTTTTTAAGCTCTATGGGCATCACCACATTTCAACACAGTATAGGCAGAAAATGTTACACTATTCCAACGTTTCACCAAGTGGTAAGAGGTATTTTCCCCACAGTAAACAACAACTCATAACGGCCATAAATAGCAGTTAGTGGTCTTGTAGCAGTAGGCTCAGGTGAGATGTGGGCAGACACAGACTGTACAGCACACAGAAACCTTGCTGTCCCAGATAACACACGTACACCCAGGTACCAGGCTGGCAGAAATAACCAATTCTGTTGCAAACTGGCAGTAGATGGATATAACACATAGCAATTAACACATTTTAAAGTTACTGATGAACCTGCACTCATCACCTGTAATACTGCAGTGACCAAAGTGACATGGGAAAAAATAAATCCCCAACGCACTTCAATCTCTACATTCTTGTGGCTGTTTCACATAAAAACCAATGATTAATGATACTGGCCAAGGGTACAAAATTAAATCAAGCCCACAACTGACACAAGACATAACCTTCAGAGATTAAAGTTGAATTTGATTTCCTTCTGGGGAAAAGAAACATGTACACATATATTCTTGAATAAGATTCTCCTTCTTCAAAGGTTAACAGGAAACTTCAGGTTGACTCAAGGTAAATAGTAGCTCCTGTCACCCAAGATAAGCAAATTACAAACACACTGGGATTGTTATAATGTTGTTGGTGAATAAAAAAACATTTCCCCTGTATGACTTGATGTGGATGCAGTTTACTAATGAAAGCATTAGTATATCAGTAATAGTGCTTTGATAACACATCACACCTTTCTGTTTCCAAGAGAAATATTCCACTGAAGATGTTAATAACCTGTGGGCCACTGTGGCATAAGCAGAACAGTCATAAAGACCAAGGAATAGGATATGCAAGTCTCCCCATACAACTCTGCTGAAAAAATTGTAACAACCACCAGCAGTGGTACCTCATATCGTCTTTAGCATAGTTCTGAAATGTGCACTGAAGAGCTGTAAGCTGAATATCCCAAACTCTATTTCACATCAGTGATGTGCATTAAAATATTCACTGTTTTAGATAAAGGATAAGGCTTAAAACAAATAGCCAACAACAAAAAAACCTCACAGAACTCCGTGACACTTGGTTGCATCTCTTTGGTAAATTTGTAGTGCAACTACTCTGCTTTGTCTCTGAAAGGGAAGATTTTCCAAAGCGCTGCATCTCCTGCCACTGAGAATCAACTATGATTCCATACTCAGTAGAAGCTCAGATGCTGGCCTCCTATATTAAACAACTGAAGAATGTGCAGTGAAAATAATTTCTTCCTGTTTTTAAATACAGTGTTGAAATATAATTAAACCATTTCAAGTTTCCAATTGGAAAGTAACAACATATCTCAATTCTCTTGCAATAGTTTATGAACATATAAATGTGAGTACAAATTTAATGGCAATTTTATATAACAGATAGCCAAGCTGCTATTTGAAAACACTTGTGATTTAATTATCAGTAATAGAGACTTAGCTAACCTTTGTCTGCAGAAAAAACACCTGTTTTTCATTTTTGCTTACTTAGGATTATTCAAAATGCGAAGAAAGACAAGAACTATTTAATTAAAACGTACTGCAAGCATGTTTTTCTAAGCTTATATTGCTAAAGCCTTGCTGTATTGTCAAAAGTTTCATTGGAGTTGTCTTTAAACACAGTTCCATGTACTCACACAAGCCTAGTTATATACCTGTACTGCATACTGTTACTTTTGTAGGCATACCAACACACAACTACGTTACATCATCCAGTGGCAGTGCAATCAATGATGGCTGGGCCATCAAAATGTCATTCAATGGTTTCTCAACTTCTGAACAACAACATTCTTTCTGAACACGTCTGTCCAACCAAACTTGCATATTGCTGAACGCTGGCTTCATCGCTCGGCCCCTTCCTCCTCTTCTTATACACACTGTAAGGCATTATGGTTCTCTTGTGAAGTACTCTAACTCTGCCCAGTTCTTTAACACCATTTTCATCAACTGCAAAGAGAATCAAAAGCAATAAGAATTAGTTACATAAGTTGCCCCTACGATCTTGATTTTTGCAATTAACTTCCATATGAAGAGCAGACGAAAGCAGAGCTGATTCTTTAATTATGGTTGAAAATATAGTTTGCAAAGTAATGTGTGGGGGAAAAAAAAATAAAAATCAAGCATCACTCATTTCTAACAGCAACGTATAGCATTATTGAAAGTATTTCTACTACTTCCCTTTACAATTCACATTCATTTAATGTTCACTGGAAACCAATGCCAGAAGTGCAACTTTATCTGGGAAATAATTTCAAACAACTGACCAGAAAAGTCTTCCCGTTGTTGCCATACTGCATTTCATTACTACACAGTTTTACAAAAACCACCAACCCAAAGCACTCCCTTTCCCTGACAGGGGAAATGGGTAAAAAACAGCAAAATGCTCCATGCTTTTTGTGTCAGGTAAGCACGATACGATAAACTACCTTCCCAGGTTTGTGCCCTGAGCCAACCCCTTCTCTTCATCATTTATAGCAGATTTTGAGTTTCAAAACCAGTATACTG
Organism: Perdix hodgsoniae; assembly: GCA_035772895.1. NCBI lineage: Eukaryota > Metazoa > Chordata > Aves > Galliformes > Phasianidae > Perdix > Perdix hodgsoniae. The sequence goes on from JAPSGF010000013.1 coordinate 7,930,011, forward strand.
AGGCTGAACATGTGCCCTTTGCTCAAGCCTGACACCAAGCTCTGCAGATGCAGGAACAGAGGCAGCAGTGCACACAGTAGCTCAGTGGCCTCAATGCAATTCCTGAAGCCTACAGGTGTATGCACCATTCCTGAGTCCCATTAACCCAACCTACAGAGCCCTTGAGACTGCTCTTAGATTTCTGGTTAAGTGAAATGATGAACCAGTTAAAACTTTCTCATTCTTATAATTTCAGATGATACTTACGAATCCAACTGATGCTATTGTTGTTAAATAATAACTTTATATAGCTGCTATGTGTCAGAAAAACTGGATTCACAGTGCTAGAAAACTCTAAAGAAAATGAGAGAATGTGTCACACCATACGTGCTTGAAGCAACTACAGGATAAATTTCTATAGAATCATAGAACGGTTTGGGTTGGAAGGGACCTTTAAGATCATCCAGTTCCAAACCCCTGCTATATTCAGGGACATCTCCCACTAGCCCAGGTTGCTCACAGCCCCATGCAGGTATTGAAAACTTCCAGGGATGGGGCATTCACAGCCTCTCTGGACAACCTGTTCCAGTGCCTCATCACCCTCACAACAATGAATTTCTACAGAAATTCATAATATTATTGCAAAATACTGGTAAAAATCTTGAACTCTTCTGAACTTCAGATTTAAATAGCCATCACTGTCAGTTTCAAACGCAGAAGCTGAAATATGACTTCATAAACAGAACTACAGAAATTCAAACGACAGCAGAAATACCAGAACATTGGCACCCAGAGGCATAACTCAAATTCCTTTTTTTTTGGGGGGGGATGGAGGGTATCAGGACATCATTCTGACTGAAGAGACAGCACAGGTAAGTATAAGCATCCAACTGTAAGTACTGCATCATAGTGCCCCATGTTACAATATGGTGAGCGTTCATCTTCATGTTTAAACATATCAGGCTCCCTTGACTGGACGAGGACAGTAACCACACTGCACCAAGCTCCACGCTACTCAACATCAAATCAAACCAACTGCTGTGCAAAATCAGCGGCTACTTAATGGGCAAGAACTGTCTTTATTTAGAAGGGAACAGAAAGAGAACTTTGACAGCGTGTTTCACAAATGGCAACAGACCTAAAGCACAGAAGCTAAGGCACCAGCTCTGGGAAGCAAACCGGTCACCTAGTGCTGCCTTGCCTTACTTTACCTACCTGAAACTTACTGAAGACCGACAATAGAGTTCACCTGCTTTTCATATATAAGTATCCTTTGAACTCACCACATGTAAGCTAAACAAATAGTCTGGAAGAATACAAAGAGATTTAAGGCAAATCTCTATTCAAATGTAACTCTTACTATAGAAAAGCTCAGCGCTCCCTTCTGGGTCTTCTTTCTGCTTCAGTAAAGACAAAGGCGGTCATTAAATGCAAGGCGCTCTCAAGAAGTTCCCCTATTCATCCACAGTAACTCCCATTTTTCTGTTGATTGCTTGAATTTAGTACGTGAAACTTAATGAAGTCTGTTTTACAAAGTTGGGAATGACTTCATTTCTTTTATCCGTGTTTTGATTCCTAACATAAAAAGCACAATGTATTTCTTAAAGCTTAACTAGGAAAAAAAAAAAAGCGGTTTTGAAGAAAGAAAATCTGAGCGGCATTTGCTGCGATTGCATTCTCTGCTAATTACGGTTGGCAATCCCTTTAGATAAAACACCAAAGGCAAAGGCACTTCGCTGCAGCCCTCTCTGCCTCTTTGAGACCCATCAGGTTTTTGATGTGCTGCCAATGCCTTCCTGACATCCCAACAGGCCCCCCGTCCCACCACCTCTTCTATCACACTCTCCGCCTTTCTCAAAGTTCACCGAGGAAAAACTTGCAAGCGTAGCTCCTGGAGGTGGACACGGCCATGAAGTTATTTTAAACTTCTCAGATTGGAAAGTTTGTATTTACTGCACCTCTAGGCTGGCTGTAAGTTTGTGTCCTGAGCTGGATTCCTGCCAAGCCTTCATAAAGAACCTCCTGCCAAAAGCACTTTCAGAGCTGCTCGCTGCCGATGTTCGCTGCTTTTAAATAATTCTGAAGCCTGATACCGTGGATGAGTTCATCTCTTGGCTCGCAAGCGTTCCTGGCCCCAGCTTCAATTTCTTACAGTAACTAAAGCTACTGTACCTTGAATTCCCCTATAGCCTCACTGGCTCAGCTGAACTTCGTTCTTGTTGTTCGGCATATTTTTACACACTTAGCCTACTTTCATTCATTACATCAAGCACAGTCAGTGCATTATCCTCCTTGGAATCAGACCCATGCTAGCACTAGCTCTATAGCTACATTAAACAGTTATTACTGCCCAGGTTCTAGCAAATTTGTTGAACACTGCAGCCAAGTGCTTGCCGAAGCAGAGCCTGCCAAGCCGTGCTGCAGGTCAGAAACCTTCTTGGATGGTGGCACGGCTGTAGAGCACTACCTGCAGGCAGCAGAATGCCCTCCCAGTAATCAAGAAAACACCAAATAGCTTGGAAAAGCCACTGTCGTACCAATCCTGCAGACTTCGAGGCTAAAGACAGATGTAAAGCACAGACTACGTGCATAGAGACTTGGTAATAACTGAAGTTTATCATCAAGAAAACTTTAAGCCCAGAGATGTCTCATCCTACAAACTTGTATTTGACTGGGTTTTTCTACAAACGTTGATTCTTGATTCATAGAATGCGTTTTGAAAGGAAGGATAGTGTCCTCAGTTGCCATAACTCCTAAAAATTTACCTGGTTTTAAGTGAATGCTTTTCTACTGATTCCAAAAATAAAAGCTTAAATGATAAAATAACCTTCTGCAAGAATAATTAAATACATAGATATAACTTAATCCCATCCAAAAAGGAAATCTTTTCATGAAATGTTATGTGTCAGAGAAATAATCCCAGGCATACAGTAAGGCTTTTAAGGAAGGTGAATAGGAACTTCTGTTGCCACAATACCAACCTATAGGTTTGTTCAACTTTTGATTGCTTATGCTCTGGAGGCAACATCAGGCAAATAATCCCTTCACTCATAATGTAAACCCAAGCAGAATGGATTTACAAGAATTAAGTAGAAAATATAACTAAATTGGGTTCCAATATTATTATTAAAAAAGAAATTGAAATTAAATATCTACTGCTAAGTAGTACACAATAAAGGTTGCTTTATATTTAATACTGCACCAGCTGATGTCTGACTCCCATTCCCTGTGTGACCAATGCAGGGATACAAAAAATCTGAGCAAAAAATGACCTTCTGCAAGCCAAAAAGTCACAATGAACTTTTAGTGGGGAAAATTCATGCAGGTGCCTGACCAGACTTCTCTAAATGTAACAAGTAGAGGATTTCTTTGAAAAACACCACATCAGATAGTTTTCTATGTATCAGTAAAAAAAAAAATTAAGAAAGGAAAAAGGATAACTTTCTATCCTAAGGAATGACTGTGTCATGTACTGCCTTGGCAGATTTTGGCTGGATTTCTTGGTTCACTACACACAAATTCACCTTCATCAAAAGCATGGACACCTCAACTGGTGTAAAACCCATCAAAAGGGATCTACTCTGTGCTCGATGTGCTATGGCAATGTTCACCTGTTTGAAACACACTACAGGCCTACAGAATGTTTTAAAACAAATGCAACGTCTACCTTGCTGACCTTGTTGTGATTCATCACCAAATACTTTAAAACAAAGGACTCGAAAGGGAAAAAAATGATTTTTCAAATGTACAACTGAAATATAAGAAATAAATTACTGGAAAGACAAACCACCCCAATCAGAAGTCTAATGTATTGATTTGAAACTCTTCTTACCCTTTTTAAACTACTATGTATTTTTTCCTCAACCAGCAAAACATAGGAAGTCATCCACCAAACCAAACGAGCCAGTGTGCAGGGAGAAGATAAGCAATTTGTGTGAATCCCTGCAGGCATTCAAGGCCAGGCTGGATGTGGCTCTGGGCAGCCTGGTCTGCTGGTTGGTGACCCTGCACATAGCAAGGGGTTGAAACCAGGTGATCACCGTGGTCCTTTTCAACCCAGGCCATTCTGTGACTCTATGTAAACCAGTAGGTTGAAATGTGCTTTTTTGCATATTGCTTCTTTCATACTACACTCACACATTAAGAAAGACCAGTTTGCCTTGGGGTATACAAATACCAACTCAAATGAAAATAGGAGTACAGTTAAAATGAAACATGAAAAAAAAAAAAAATCAGTTCCTAATTAAAGCCAGGAAGCACAAGTCACAAAGCCACTATAGTGAAATGGTCAGGATATTCTCCATCAGCCAGCTCTTGGCTGTTGTGCACTCTAGCAAGAAAAAAAGCTTTTCAAATTGCTTTTCAAAAACAGAATTTCTGTAGCTTCTAAGAGGGAAAATGTTCTTATCTAAATATTATCAATGATTCTTAAAAATGTGACAGAAGAATTATACTCTTAAAAGCAGAATGAGGGCAACTCTTGAAGATACCTCACAAACAACAGCTTTTGGGCTTTGTGCCCAAAGTCACTCAACTGGCTTGTGATCTGCAGTTCAGCTTTTAGAAGCAAGCAGACTAATCACTTGACAAATGCATTCAAAATCTGCTAACCCTGCTGTGCCATGCAGAAACAATAACTCATTGTGTTTTGACTCTTATTATTCTAGTAGCAAACATGAATGGGGGCCAGTGGAAAACCTCTCCTGGGCATACAGTAATTCATAGGTTTTCAGCCTTAACTCACAGCAACTTGCAAAATCTTCTGCTTACCTGCAAATGCAATCCTTTAAATATATAGTCTATACAAGCAATGCTCAAATCTGAGCATGGCCCACTGTTCTGGAAACATCTGAGGGGGAGGCAAATATAAAATCTTAGAGAATTTCTGAGCTCTCATAAAATTTTATTATTCTAATCTACTTCAGTTTATTATCCTGAAGTATTATGATGGAGAGCTACCTACCAAATGGATAGATTTAAATGATAGTGATAATTCTCCAAGGACTTGCTTTTCCTTGCAGGGACGCAATACAAACCAATCTAGTAGTACCTGGGAAAATGTTAGTTCAGTGACACTGAAACACCCTCCTATAGCAATATGCAGTTTGTCCCCAAAGTCAAGATGCTAAAACTGTGCAAAATGGAATATAACCCTAAAGAGGGTAGGTCAACAGATATTATTTCACTTTTGGATGCTCTTCCAGAGGACAAAATGAGCCACACAATTCTTTTGAAGTTGTATCCCCGAACACAGCGCAATTCTTGACTGCTTCAGATCCAAGAAGCCAGAACATGAATTGACAACTAAGAATATTAAATGCATACCCAGTATGCTTCTGGGCTGTTTCAAATTACCCCTTTTGGTCACTCAGGCAACTTTTAATTACTGTTGCAATGCACCACGCATACCAAGACTAGAAGCAGAACTGTGAAGGTACAGAAAGCAGCTCAGGTAGTGCTGGGAGAGGGACATTAACATGCAGGTGTGAACTGAATTAGAGAAGACTCAGGGATGAATCTCAAAAAGAAAGACAAGCAATAAACACAAACTGCTACACAAGCACCTTATATTAGGGCCATACGAAATGCTTCATCATTCCTTTTGCAAAACACGAATAAATATTTTTCTTCAAAAAATGCACAGTACCTTGTTACCAAGTGGAGGAGAAATTTAAAGCTACTAAGTGAACTGACATCTCAAACAAACTATTCCATCTATTTCCTGAGTATATTTTGCATAAGAGTGCATTCAAGTTACTGCAGATTTAAAAGACAAAAACACTACGTAAGCTGCATTTTCATTTCAACAGTTTACTATCCTGTAAGCCAGTACAACTCACTAACAAAGCCAAATACTCAACTCCACTGTAAGCAATAATATTTTAACTGTAAAACAATGCTAGTCAGTCTAAGTTTTGTATTGCGACCAGTGCCTAAAAGGCCAGAGTGACCTTAATGAGAGCAAATCATGACTGTCATGCCAATTGCCTGAATTTCAGCAACTTCCCAGCACTGCAAATCTGGCTTATGTTTATGACATATTAATGTGTTTTAGACTTCATTTTTAAGGTCAAATTAATTTTACAAGGGCTGACAATGCAGAAACAGAGTTGTTGCCTTATTTCATACCTGTCTGAGTTATTCATTCTGCATTGCACAATAAAAATCAGAAAACACTGCGTAATATTAACAGGACATGGTGACAATCTGGATTGTGAACTTGCTTCCATGGAGCTAAAAACTTGCTTGTGGCTGAGACAGAAATATTAGACCAATTACAGTGAATTTCAGCAATCCAGCATGTTGGTTTTTCCAGTATACTTTATAAATATTTTTCCGTATACTTACTTTCATCATATTTATACAAGAATAAAACATTCTGACAGCTTTATTTTTTTTCTCTGAAGCAAAATCTTCCCACAGGACTGACCCTGAGCCAGCTGACTATTGAGGACTTCAGACCTCCACATGAAAGCTTCTCTTCCAGCTGCAGAGCTGACCATTTTCAACCAGACTTCCAAAGACTTTTAATCACCGGTTTTAACGATGCCTTAAGACCCCCCAACAAAATGGAGTACAGAGCCATCAAGCTTGCAACAACAGCAAAAGCAGAGGAATAAGACAATACAAAAGATAGAATCATAGAATCATTCAGATTGGAAAAGATCTGTAAGATCCCCAAAGCCCAACCCCAGCCTGGCCCACTGTGCTCATTGCTCATGTCCCTCAGTCCATGGTTCTGGAACACCTCCAGGAATGGTGAACACCTTCCTAGACAGCCAGTGCATCTCCACACTTTCTTAGAATAAATTTCCCCAAATATTCAACCTAAGCGTCCCCTTGTGCAACTGAAGGCCACAACTTCTCAACCTGCTGCTGTTACCTGGGAGAAGAGGTCGACCTCCCACCTCATCTCCTAGATGAAGAGTTATAGGATTATGCATTTGAGAATCACAGCTCCAAACAACAGGATGGGAACAGGAAAACTTCTGAAGAGGTGCAGTTGTTAAAAACCACTTATTAAAATATCTGAATTGTATGCAAGTGAAAATGGTAGGGAGTGATAAGAGGAATTTTCATAGGAAGGGCAAGGAAAGGTCCTCATTAAGCCTGCTTTGTCAATTGCTTGACAAACACAAGCTTTTCCACGAAACAGGCAAAACTGAAGCAATTGGCAGCAGCTTATCAGCTAAGGAAATCAGATTCCAGCAATCAATTTACTAGCTAAATTAAGTAAGACATGAAATCAATTATGTTCCCAGCAGCTCCACACGTAAGGCCTGGTTAACGGTACCACAGTAAAAGCAAACACCACCAAGATCCATCATTTCTGTGTATATGCATGAAAGATAAGGATATACTGGCAAAGTCCTCAAAAATTACATAATTTCAAAATAGACTTGTCTATTACACAATCTTCATGATGGTAACTTTGGGTTAGAGCTTATTTTCGTGGGTCGTGCTGGAAGTCAGATGATGGTGCTTCCTGAGGAGCGTTGGTTTACTCTATCAATGTCAGATGCAGATACATTTAGCATAACATTAAACACTGACTTTTAAACAAATATTTACTGAACTTTGAGATTTGTTAACAACATTAAATGGAGTTCATAGTGCAATTGTACTTCAAATCACAATTTAAGGTCCTTTCTTTCTTGGCAATTGTTTTGTGATACTCCAGAGCTGATGATTCACTCTAACTTCCAATGCTTAGTCCAATTCATGCACTGCTTCTTATGCATAAATGGTTCTGAACCATTTTCAAAGCTGCAGTGCCAGCTGTTTAGTACCACAACTTATCCAGTGAATAAAGTTCGTTACCTTTTTACTACAGAATCACTGGAGTATTTAATTGTATTTTTGCATATTAGACCAAAATCCCATGCCAGTCATTGCAATTTAATTCAAGTATAATAAAAAATGAGTGAAAATGTGCCTGGCTACACCTTATTGGCACCGTCTACATTGCCTACTGTTGATATAAGAAAACAAAGAATTAGTTATTGGGAATAATTTCATCATTAATCTAAGAGAATTTACTAAAATTTTACTAAAATGTTTTCAAAACTCTGCACCGTAACTTTCCTGGATGTTGTTTTGTTTAGACAAGCAGTTTCTCCACAAGGCAGATGATGGCACGGTTCTAAACAACTGGCTTAAAGTTTTCCATGTCTGATATGTGACCACATTTTCACAGTCTCAAGAACTTTAATGCACTGATCCACTTGCTCACTAACATGTACTACACGATGCTTACGAACATTAACGCCTACTGGCATTGGTACTAATTGGCTGATGAGACTTAAGGATGTGACACCACTCCGATACATTACTTTACCAATGACCCAAGTCATCAGAAGTGAACAACCAGCAAAAAAAAAAAAGCCTCAGTGTTCATAGATGCATTAAATGAAAATATGTTTGAAGTCCTTTTTATTAGCAAAGAATAGTAGCTAAACTGTAAATGAGATGTGTTGAAAGTTGGCACTAGAAACCAACGTTATTGAAATAGTTGCAACAGATTATTCTTCTAGTGAAAACATTATGTATACAAATACATATTTAAAATAAATACACTTTTGTATAACCTCCCAAGCCTGCAGATTTCTGGATAAGAGCTTTAAGTTATATTTACTAATGAACTAATAACCCCCCGGTTCCTCTCTAGAAACATTAATATGTATAATCAAGAGGATCAGGATTCTGAAGTTATTAAATCTCTGGAATGCTGTTTGCTTTTTACTGCTCTAACTTATTACATGCAGCAGAACAATGCAGCAAATCTATTAAAACTTCAAGTTTGTTCACAGCAAAGAAAATGGCGTCAACAGTTCTGCAATAAGTGGGAAAGATCTACCACAAAAACTTGAGTTGTTTCCTTATAAACTTTCAAGTCCTTAAAACTTTCATTGGTTTCCTTATGCCATCTTTTAGTGTTTTGTGGTGTTCTGTGTTAGGCTATACTCTCTGGAGCAGAAAGTCTTCTGTCCATGAATTTGCAAAGCTTACAGATAGGAGTCTGGGTCTCTGCCATGTGTGTGTTTCAAATCTAAAACAGGGGCCTGGGTTTTAATTGATGTATTACATTTGCATTTTGATTTTGGTCTATTATTAGTTAGTTACACAGGACACTAAACAGGTGTGTACTAGCTATAACAATTATTAATATCAGTAAGCAAACCTGTCAAGATAAAAAAAATCATTTTTGATCTGCACTACTCATAGACTTTGCTCCAAGTATTGAACACAGAAGGATGGAAAGCAGATTACAGCTGAGAATTCTGTGGGCCATGCCCGATCAAATACTGCCTTTCACTTATGTGGGGAACACACACACACACACACCAGTTACACAAGACACTGAAGGCTTTGAAACCACTACATTACACCAAGACTGGATCTATCCTTATCTGGAGTTGCTTCTTGAAGGTGTTGACAGTCCAGTGGTGATAGAAGAAAGATTTGCAGTTTCCCAGTAATTTAATTACCGTCCCCAAAGCAGATTATCATGAAAATTTTACTTCACAAGAAACTATTTTCACAGCCTTGTCTCAGGCACAACAAACCAAAATTCCCAACAGATGTTTGAAAAGATGACGTCAGTGGGTTAGATTCAGAAAAATGGGAAGCAGAAGGATAAAAATACGTTGAGATATCAAGTAAATTATTTGCAATACTTTTCATACTGTACTTATTCCATAGGTTCAACTGCTAGCGAAAGTACCAATGAAGTAAAAACCCTGAAGACCAGTTCTGCAAAGGGGTGGTGGACTAGCATGGAAGACTGACCATGGCCACACTACCATATGGCTGAATTTTGGACACTAGTTTCAACGTGTTGTCCAAGTCACAGACAAGTACTTTCCTGCAGAGTAATCTTTAATTCATTTCTACATTCTTCAGTACAACTCCATCAGTATTGGCAGCTCCGTTTCATGTATATTTCTTTCTTACAAACTAGAGCACATGGCCTGTACATCAGCTCAAGAAAATGCAGGTTAGCATAGCCTCTATTTTCAGAGCTCATCACTATCCAAACCCTCAGTTACTGCCCTGTCTCACTAACCGCTGATTTATTTGTATGTAAATGACTTGTTGCTGCTTAATAATAAACACATCAGAACCTTCATAAACCTCATCCATTTATAAGATGATGCCAGGCAACAGAAATAAAAAAATCTGTTCAGCATAAGGCATGTGTAATGTAGGTAAAATTGGTAATTTAGAAAAGCAAAGACATTTGACAAAAGGTATAACCTTTTAATCACAGATGTTTTAGCATTGCTATGCAGTTTTTTTCCCCACCTAAAGTCGCTGGTGTTTTCCAATACAAACTAGGAACTGCACATGAAGAGGCTACCAGCATGGTTTATTAAAATATAAAATCTGAAAGTTTGCTGGCACAGCTCATCATTTTCTCTGTATGACTGGAGTGTTTTCGGGTTAAGTAAGGCTGAATCTCAGCTCACTGGACAGAAGTCAAGAGCTGAATCTATTTCAGCTGCTGGGCACCCATGATTTACCACCCTAAGAAATAAAAAGGTGAGTTATTACAGTGCCTGTGGTTGCTTTATTCAGTTATTAACTGCTAGACACTTTTCTAGACTCATCTCTGAGGTATGAAGAGTTAACAACTTTGTTCAGTTCGCCGCTCCTCTCTTCATTCTCCAACTGTTAACAGAAGTATTAGACGTCAGACAAGGACATGGAAAACAATACTTCAAAACATTTGAAAACGCTGAAGCACGGGACAACCAAATAATGTAAAACAGGCACAATCCGCCATAAACAATGATGAATATTTCCTAATACTTCAGAAAATTTCTTTTTTTTTTTGTGAGTATCTCAGGCTTTTTCAGAAAAGGGAACAAATACCTGATAAAAGCAAAGAGCTCTGCGGGATAATGGGCACAAATATTCAGCAACCCTCCTCCCATCACAGAGACTTGGCAGGTCAGAGCGTGCAGCGCTCTCTCCTGAAGTAGCACTTTCATAACCTGCAACCAGCACATTTATTAGCTATCTTTTTTTTTTTTTTTAATGGGAGGGGAAAAGGAGTTTGAAAATTGCCAAATATGATGAACAAACTGGTGTGAGGTAATGTTTCAGAAATCTTCTGGCATTACAGACCATGCTAAAAGATGACCATTTGCAGTGTGACTGTTTTATTGCCTCAGGCAACAGTGCAGGCCACACCATTCCTCCCAGTTGTTTACTGGGTCTGGTTATCACCCTCAGTAAGCAGGAAATCCCAATGCTGATAAATCATGACCTACTTAACTGACATAACTGAGGGCTGTGTTATAGAAAGCTATTCACGAGGAATAAAACACATCATCGTTTCTATTGCTCATTTTGTAATTAGCTGTAACTTAATTAAACTCATATTGCTGACTATTGCGGAGAGGAAAGAAAAGGAGTAGGAAACTGATTCCTGTTGAGAAATAGCTTCCTTAAAGCTAGCAAATCTTTAAACCTCAAATGGCTGAGCTCTCAGCAGGCCCAACACACTTCAACACGTAGCTATGTTTTAATTTCCTTTAACCACGGGACGTAAGTCACAGCTCCAGTAATGTCTGGGGTGAGATATTTTGTGCTGATAACGATGCAATGTTTTATACCCCGCAGTTTCTAAAAGCCTGGTATCCCACAGGAATTTCACAGAATTGAGAAGATGATACCCCCTTGCTTCTATGGGGTTAACATCGTCAAAGGCAGAGTAATGTAGTTGTCAATCTTAAATGAATACACTTCTTTTCCTTCTGCGTAACAAAAATATCTTTAACACCACTAGCCTCCAAAACCATTCCTCATTTTACCTCATTTTTTTTTCCTATTTCTTTCCACCAATCTAATGACATATCTGGTTGATGATGATATGACATACCTTAAACATAGAGATCTCTAATGGTTATGTTCTTTTTTCTTTCTAAAGTTCATTCAACCATATTCCATATTCCCAAGGCTATTTCCCACCATATCACATACCTACCTGCAGTCCTTCTCCATTTGTACAGTACACTCCATATAAATTGTACCCAAATTTTAAATCATTATCTGCGTCTAGCAGTGCATCTGACCTGATTTTTTAAAAATAATTTTGACCTTTCAATGCAAATAAGTAGTTTTACAGAATGTACAACTTATGTTCCATATAATTTAAGATGTTTGAGGTGTTTCTGTTGCATTCTTCACAACCTCAGCTAGATTGAAAAGCTAAGTTAGCAGTTTGTTTCCTTACACCTGATGCCTCTGCACTTCACTTTCCTGCACAGATTCCAACTTTCTCTTTATGCATTCAAAGTAGAACCTAAGGAAGGAATAAATATTTGTTTTTGTTCAAAAAATAGCATACAAAATTACCTGAAAAACTCCAAAATGTTAATTCTGAACAACATACTACCTGTAAAACAGAATGAATTTAAAACTTGTGTTGCATGTGTTCAGAGATGAAATAATCTCCTTGATAATATGCTCACGGAAGTTGTGAATTTCAAACTGACTTTCCCCTTAAAGGTAACATTTCTATAGCTTTTCAGAAGCAAATAATACTAATACGCAGTAAATATAAGAGAGACAATTTACATCTTTTATCATTACTTGTGTCCTTACCTGCTTTTGCATCCTGGTTGAAACGAGAGTATTTGGACAGCTCGAGCAGTGGGAGACATTGCTCAATAGGGGTCCAAACGTATGTCTCTGGACATAACAGGTCAGAGGGTCTATACTGACCCTAGAAAGGAGGAAAGGAGAAAAAGAAGAGTCAGATCAGTTGCACGGTCTGGCTACACGTTTCCAGACTTTCCTACAAGCAAGGAATGGTTTTAATCTAACCTAAACAAACTGAGTTTAGAAACAGCTTCACTGTAAACACAAGCTTATTCCTTCAGTAATTTCTGCATTAGCTCAGGAATACAGACTTAACCTTGGCACTTGAAAAAAAATAAAATTAACACGGTATATTTTATGTTATCCAAGATGAACTCGAGAAATTTTGGCTCTCCTTACTGAAACTCTGTGTTTAAGTTATCCTTTAGTGATCTGTTGAGCTGGTGCTGACACTAAAAAACTCAGCACCTCAGAAAGCAGCTTGTCTCAAATGTTCTTCATTCTAGCAAAGTAACAGCGACAAAAAAAACCTTTTTAATAAAAAAAAGAACACTTCACAGTAAGTAGGATTTTATTTTTACTGTATTAGTGATAGAGCATTTTGTTCGTTGAACATTAAATAGCAATACTGTCTTGTCAGTGCATGGAATTTTTCCTGGAATAGCTTACAGGTAATCATTATGAAACTTTGCTATTCTATTTGATTTATTTAAAAGATATTCTTTGTAGACATTCCCCAAAACTAAACAGTGATATTTATGTTCCCTTCTGCTACACAGAAAATCACCGCCTCAGCAGTAATAACCTAATCAAATCTTTTTTTTTTAATTACTTAAAATAAGATTAATCATTGGCCTATAACTTAAAACAAAGATCTATCTTGGAGCCATTATTCATTTAATCCATTTACTCCCAGTCCCCATAGCCACATGTGGCAATATTTAATTTTCAAACTGGAAATTCACTACATACATCAGCTTGGAAAAACAGATACAGTAAATAGATTGCAAACACCTAAGGATTTCATCATGCTTCCCTCAATGCAATTAAGAGCTCTTCATTTGAATTAAATAATGATGATTTCAGAAAGAAAAATCCATATTTTTGCCAAGTACTAAAAACTAATTGCTGATTTTTCTTTTCAACATCAATGAACATAATTCTGTAAAAAGTTACATTCACAAACTCTGCTGTTCTCTTATAGATCCAACTCCAGTGCAACAACACGTGGCTTTGGAGGCCGTTTTCTGGATGTTTACAGAGATTCCAGCTTCTTTTAATTCTCTTTCTGTTCAACTCCCAACAATATTTAGAGTCAAAGAATGAACTTTTTCATTATTTATGTCCTATCAAGTTTAAATTGTCGAGTCAGAAATACAAATGTTATGTCTGATGGAAGTCACAACTGTCCACATGAATAAAAGAATAATTTTCTTCCCATTTCCATCTGAAACAAAAACAATACTCCTTCAGTTCCACAGAAGAACTTAAACTTCACGGCATTAGAAAATTCTCTAAACCTGGAGAACGGAGCTGGCATTAAACTGTTAAACTAAATCTAAACAGTTGAAAGAGATGGGAATGCAATGCCTAAAGAACGTGCTTAGACAATTATTCAGATGAAACAAATTAAGGATTAGGGAAAAAGTCTTCCTTTTCATTAACAGGCAAAAAAAGCATAGTTACTTGTGGATTTAAAGACATTTTCTTAGTTGGCCAGAGGCAGAAATAGCCAAGCAAGCATCTCAGAACAGCCACCAAAGCACAAGCACAGGGTGGCAGAGATGCCTCTCCTGCAAGCACAGATAGGTTCCTACATACGTAGACTGCTCACTTATTGTCCTTCTACAAGATCTTGCCACTAGATAGTAAATTATGACCACTGATCCAGAAGCAATGCCTTCCATCTTATCACCTTGGCCCACAGCGCCAGAGGCAGATGGTGGTGGTATGGCAGAGGTTGACAGATGGCACCAGAGGGGCAATCTGATGCAATGGCACCTGACGTGGAAGCGTGTAAGGAGCAAAGGTGTGGAACTGAATTCCTAAACGTGGACAAAAGGCACCCATTGGCATTCAGCAACGCTCACCAAATGCGCATGGAGACCAAGCAGCAGATGTGAGCACAGTGAGGAGTGGGCGGTATATTTCAGCAGTGCCAACTAGTCCCAACCCCCAAATCCATCACTGAAAATTCAGTATTTGTTTGGCGGATCATAACACCTAACTTAGGAGGCAAAAACAAGTAAACAGTTCTGAGGTTTCCTCTTCCCTCAAATTTAGAATTTTGTCAATAAGCTTCCCTGAAGACGAGTGGCACGGAAGCGATGACGCAGAGAGGCTTCACCAACCAGAGACATAGAGTTAGAGCTAAAAGTTAAACAAACCACGGGTGCTCTTCAGTATCCTTGCTTGCTTTTTAGAACATTTCCAAGCATGATAGAGTTAAGATTTTTTTTTCCCCTTAAAGGTATTTTATTTCCTCTTCCAGTTAAACCCACATCCCATGAATCATTCAGTGGAGGAAGTGGGAACCCAGAGACACACAAGGGTGAGTTTTCCAGTCAAGTGTTGGCACTCTCTTTATATTGACATAATTAAAAAGGCAATCCACAGAAACCGCTAAATCAAATGGAGTGATTTCTAAGGGCTTCCACTCCTTTTTTTCCATCCCTCAAGTGATTACAACCAATTTATTTTCTTCTTAAAGATGTTAAAAATTCAGTATGAAAGTAAATGATAATAGATCAATCTTTTCTTTCCTTATCCTCTTATTCCTACGCTGTGAAATATTTCCACCTGAGAATCCAGCCAGATTAGATATCATGTACAGGAGGGCCTGTATTCAAGAAAAAGGCACACGTTCAAAATCATTATGGACTCAAATATTTACATTGCCTAAAAAAGCCCTGTCTACAAGAGTACTATTCATATTCCTTCTTACTCTTAATACCACCAGTTTGCAGTGTACACCCAACGTACATCAATAAGAGAAAGGGAATCTCCTACTGCAGTGCTATTATCATCACAGTAGAACTTTGTAAGGATTGTCAGAAATTGATTTTCAGATATTTCTCTTTGGCTTCAGAATGAATTAGTGTACATTTCAAAAGTCAGACTACAGTAAAAAAAAACCCACAACTGAAAACATTTTGCTTTCTTTTCTCTCACAGTACAGAAGTCCCCATAGCACTGTCCATACTGCCAAACCATCCTGGGAATATTCAACTACAAGGTTTTCAACAAAAACAACCAGCTTACAGACCATCCCATAGCACTTCTCTTCTGCTTCAGCTTTGTAAACCCAGTAACCACCTGCTGATAAAATGCACTCTCAAGATACAACTGCACATATGTCCAAGAGTTTGCTATACAGACAATTCCATAACCAGCTGACTTTGGAAACAATGCATTTGAACAGCCATTTCCTAACCCTGAACAACTGCTTTTAATTACTGCAGCCTTCGAGCTGTAGCTTCCCTCAATGACCATTACTACCACTGTGATATACACACACGTCCAATCACTGTGTTATCTAAGTGCCTCCCATGATCTTACAGACACACAACTCTAAAAGGACATTATTATTATTATTATTATTTAACTCATTCCTCTAGCATAAGCTGCACCGTACATTTAGCCCCTCTCAGCAGTTTGATCTCTCTAATTTTGCTTCAAGTTCTTTGAAATATAAGGAAAGGGGCACAAGGTGAGGGGGGGAGGGATGGACACATATATACAGAAGCATCTGTTAAATAACTTGATTAAAAAGATCAACAGTACTTGATTAAAAAGTAGTAGAGCTAAGGAAATCCTGAGTATGTGGTTTCTTCTACCAAGTCAACTCATTGCAATATAAACATGACCATCTATTTAATAAAAATAGCTACAAGACTTCATTTGCTGAGAAGTCTGGGGCACTTTCCCTCATATAAACAAAAAAACCCTTAAGGTGCTTTCCCCCTCATACTACTAGATACGCTGCATTTTAATTGGAAACTTCTGGAAACATATTTTACAGTGAAGCTGCCAAGCCTAAATTAATACTTCACACCGTGATATTTTTTGTTTTACTGTTTCCAAATCAAAATCGACCAGAACTTCTCTGAACTTTTGTCCCACAGGAAGGGCAAAGGTTTTAATGAGACTTAAGTCTGGAGATTACTTTTTGAATATTTTGTAAAATCTGAGGGATTTGGTAAGCATTTGAGATGGAAAACATCAGCAGAGTTTATTTTTGTAGTCTAAGGAGAACTTAAAATGTAAAACTACCAAGAAAGAGAATAGTCTGGAAAACAAAAAAGGTCAAGCACCAGTAGCACTGAAAAAACAAAAAGGGAAGGTTAAACACACATTTAATTCTTTTATCAACTGCACTTTTACATCTGTATCCTATTTCTTCACAATAAACTCATTGATCTTTTATTAAAAGTGAATTAAGACTGCCTTCATCTCAATTTCCACCCAGCTGCTTAAAACAAAGCTCTCAGACTACGTAAACAAAATAATTCTAAATCATCAACAGCAATCCATTAGAGCTAAGCAGCACAACAAGAGAAAGAGTGCATCAGGTTTATTAAATTCAGTCCTTCCACTGAAAGACAAACCCACTGGAATCCCAGCAGCTCAATTCTCCAGCAGACCCTTGCTCCCTGACTCCACTCCACAAACAGAAAAGGTCCCTGCTGACCCCAGAAGAGCCACCCCAACGCCCTGCTTTTGCAGCCAGCAGGACTGAGCTGGACATCTGAACCCATCTGTGCTTCCAGTCCTCAGTGTCACTTGTGTGCCCCGCGTGTCTAAAGGGAGGAAGAAGGGGAAAAAAAGCAACCTGCACAGTTCTCTCCCACCTCACAGTCGCCATATTGTTCTTGTTCTTTCTGAACAAACAAACTGGCCCTCGAGATTAATACACACAGAACGAACAAAGCTTCATTTTATCCATGAAAGACGGTTGGATGCTTCAGATTTATCATCAGAAGCATTCCACTTACAAGGGAAGTGCATCTCAAAAAGGAGTTCAGTCAGCCAATGTATGGATTGCAGATAATGAATAAATAACAATTTGGATTTAACCACAGAATCCACAATTGCATGTGCAAAGGTTTGCCTGACACTCTAATGAAAACATGAGTGATTTTATCCAAACTTGGCATTCATTGTGCAATCAAAGCTTTCAGGGCCCAATTGTATACTTTTGGAAGCTAAGCTACCTTTTGTTACCAAAGAACAATGCGCTGTCATCCCCATACAATATTATTCATAGTAACCAAAATTGATCTTGTAGCCCAAAAAAATCTCAGTGGACAACATGTAGTCACAGAACCAACAAGGTTGGAAGAGACCTCCAAGATCATCCAGTCCAACCATCCAGCCTACCACCATATTTGTGATTTTAAAATAAAAAAATAAAAAAGTTAATATTTACTGAAAAATCACCATTAAACATCCAGCTGGGAACAAGTCAAATTAAAGATGGCACCACACGGACACAGTTCTGAAGCTGGAAGCCAGTAACCATCACATATTCCACCATAGGGAAGCTACTCAAGATTCGTAGAAAAAAGTAGCATAGTTAAAGAGAAAATTTATGGGAAACCAATGGAAAAAAAAGAAAGAAGTTAAGCTCATATGTGGTCAGAACACAAATCATCTGATTACCGAAATGGAGCTGGTTTACTTTAAATCTGCTGCAAAAATTCTTAAGGAGACCCTAGCAATAAACTTAGAACAAGAGATTAGGAAAAGCTATGACAAAAGATAAAACCCAAGCCAGGGCCTCAGGAGGAATGCTCCATTAGAAACACACCGGCTATGCTGACTTCAGTCTATCTTAAAAGGAGTTTATTTTGGCAGCTGTGAGAAGTGGCAAAAAAAAAAAAAAAGGTGAGCATTACAATCATGGGGATCCCATATCATTCCCTTAAAGAGCTGCCACGAGCTCACATTACTTCTTGTAATTATTAAATACTTTATTTTGTACATTTTCTTATACTTACCATGAAGTGAAATAATCAAAAGGAGGACAGACACATCTCAGTGTGTGCTGCGTTAACATTCACCAGTACAACACAAGTAGGTGTGAAGGCATTCTGCACAACTTTTATTTTTAAACCACTGAATGGAATTATGATGTGCCGAAAAGTAAAACTATGCAAATCAACTTTTGAATCTTCTGTGACGTTTGCTAAAGGGAGACTAAGCCCCAAACCCTTACCCTCATGATTCACTTCAATTCTTTCTTTTATTTTTTTTCCTCCTTTTAAACCAATAATACCCTTAACTCAGAAGGACTACACAAGACAAAAGCCTGTGTATTCTCCAACAAGACCAGTATTCACTTTTCAGCACACACATTGCTCTCCAGCTTACCCAGCTGCAGCCCCTCTGCCTGCAAACGCACCTTCTGCCGCTGGGTGCAGAGTCCCCCCGACCTCCTGCCCAAGAATTTCTCCAAATCTAACCCTTTGGAGCATGCTTTGCCATTATGTCTGGCCTCAAACCCAACTCCTCATTATAGTTGCTGGTTCTGTGGTTACTCCAAGCCCTCTACTGTTTTCCCTGGCATTTGCTCACGCTCAGCAGCTCCAAGCCTTCCCCATCTTTCCCAACATCCCTCAAGCTGCTCTCCTCAGACAGTTTTCTCTTCTTCCAGCTCCAGACCCAACCCTCCGTGCCCAACCACCCGCCCCAAAGCCCCTCAGTGTCCCATAAGACCCACTCTGCATTACCTCCTACATCCATCACAGCCTCACCTCTGCTGGCCAAACTCACATCGTCAATGGGAATAATGCCTCTGTACAAGACTTACCCAAAGCCCCATTTCTGCCTTTAATGGGGTTTCCAAAAGCTCAGCCAGAAATGCAGAGAACTTGCCAAAATTCTCCCCAGACAAGGCTCCAAGGGCAAGAAAACAAGGCGTGCCCAGGAAAGTCTGTGCCTGCTGGTCGCCTCGCACTGAGTCATTCCATATTTCACCTCCATGCCCAGCTACTGACTCACTCTGTGCAGTATTTGAAGACATAATAAATTAGAGGACTAATTGACAGCTCTTCATAATTGTGGATCGCTGATGTTCAAAGGAGTTCAAATAGGCTCCCAGTTAAGAATTCAGATGAGGGAAGCTGGCTTTAGATTAAGCTACGCTATGTACATAAAGCAGGATTTTAAAAAGCATTTACAGTGCTCATGCAACTACATCAGTTGAAAAACAGTGCAACTTCAAAACTGGCACTCCAGCTTTAATTTCTACTTGCTTGCATGCATTTAAGAAACAATAATCTGAATCAATATTCCAGAACTAGAAATTATTTTTAACTTTGGGGCTTTCTATTAATGTATGGTACGATTGTTTTTGAAACATCACCAATAGAAAGAATAACCCAGTAAGAGACAAATACTTAACCTTTGACTATTCAACACTGAAACACATACAGTAGCTAGCACAGTTGCTTTCCTAAGTATTCAAACAGAATCTACACTTCAGCACTTTAAAGTCCTGAATATGTACATACATCACAAATTTGTTACATTGATCACGACTAATCAAAAAAGTAGTAGTCTCAAAACCTGATGCATTTGGTTTAGCATTCTATATCATTGCATGGACATTTCAATGGACTCATCTGTGCTTCTGTCTGAAGATTGGTAGCACTTCACACAGCTGCTATGGCAGATGAATTTTGGTTTTGATAACAACGACTTGCACCTCAATTTTATGTTTGTATGAAGCATTTTAATCTATACTCTACCATATATTTTTGGTCAAACTGACCATGGGAAAACACAGGTGCATTACAGATAAAACCTACAGAATTCACAGAAAATGGGCAGAGAATATAGCACTAGAAAGTTAATTAATAAAACATATTTCTGTTGGATATTGGCTACATAACATTGTGAAAATCAAATTAATGCATTCACATTGCACACAAAAAAATATGTGAATTATACTAAAACTCTGAAGGAAAAATAATTAAATCTCAGTGTGCAAGTGCCCACAACTCTTTATCAGGAATAACAAAGTTACACACCGCTGTCAGACATTGTCACACTGCCTTTCCATCCACTTTTTCCATCCACTCTATTTTGAGGTTTGCTTTGTCACAGTATTCCAACCATGTGTTAGGACTTAACAGTAAGTAACACTGCAGAAAAAAAGTACACATGTACAAAAATTCAAACCATCAAAGAAGCGCTCTTTAAAAGAACTTTCTTCTGTTGCCCATAAAAATGTTTATTTTCACTAAGTTTTCATTCCTGAAATGAGCATTCTAGCTTCAGGTCAACTGAGCTAGTCAAGTGTTTATTAAACAAAGCTGCTTTGTTTGCTGAGAGGAGAGCATCTGTGCACAGAGTTCTCTGTGCTCCCCAGGAGCACCTTTAGTGCCTCACCTTGTGCCCATCTCAACACCTGTAAGCCAGCATCTGAACTGAACCATCCTTGGTAACAATGCAGCAGCCTCAATGAGACACAAACCTGTATCACCAAGAAGTACTTTTTGTCACCATAGAGATGTTTGTGGTCTCCACAAATGAAAAGGTACAAAGCAGCTAAGCACCATGCCCCCCTAGAGAACAAACACACCTGATCTGATATTGGGCAAACCAGGAAGATCCAGCTCTGCAGAAAGCCAAATCCATGCTGACATGACTCTCTGTACAAGCTTCTGTTCATCTGCTCAACCTTCAGACTCAAAACTGAAGAACAAGTCAGAGCTCCATTCGTAGCCACAAGAAATGCTCAACTAAGACTTGTAGTATCCTCCATGCTCTTGAAACTCTCCAGAACTGGACTAAAAAGAAGCAGGAAGGAATCCAAATACAGGACCACTGAACAAGCATAGGGTAACATAGAAAATATGTCCAGATAGATTGATGC
This sequence comes from Perdix hodgsoniae, assembly GCA_035772895.1. Lineage (NCBI taxonomy): Eukaryota > Metazoa > Chordata > Aves > Galliformes > Phasianidae > Perdix > Perdix hodgsoniae. The sequence goes on from JAPSGF010000013.1 coordinate 7,951,480, forward strand.
ATTGAATTTTTGTCAAGTTATTCACAGGGAATGGTAACTGCAAACATACTCAACAAGAAATAACAGCATTCCTTCAACGTGCTCTTTTTCACGTTGACTTGCTTTCATATCTAACTAATTATTTCTCCCTAATTATTTATTATTATTAATTATTATTATTATTTATTTATTATTATTAACTAATTATTTCTCTTTTATTAGAAACAAAATATTTCTTGTCAAGTAAGTCCATTTTTAAGTATCCAAAATTGCATAAAATGAAATTACAGTACCAAATTCTGTAGCATCATTGTGCCCACAGGTTTTGCATCTACTAGCTATGTAAATGCATGTGTGTGCTTCTGGTTCCATAAAACTGCCTGAGTTCAACATTATTCTCATAGCTGGTTAGAACAGATTTGCTATTATGCTTCCATGGCAATAATTCAGGTTAAAAGGTACAGACATGTCCACTTCCACGTTAAGGAAAACACATTGCTTAACATTAATGTATCCCCAAAGTATCTGAGTTGAAACATCATCACTTCAGTTTTCTTCCATAGCTACATGTTTGGAAACTGATTCCTTTATAACTGCCTTAGAAGAAGAAAACAAGTTTGAAGGCTGGAGTCAGCAACTATAGCATACACCACGTATGTCCTGACAGTACCAAAAGCTGGTAACTCAGAGGTGCATTAAATGCACACCTAAATACTGGATTAGGGACATATTAAAAATAGAACTGCATTTATAGACCATCAAGTGCTTGACCTTAGCAGTTGGTCATTCCCACTTTTCAAAGTGAAAATAAAGTCTCATAAGAAGGTGGGGTTGTCAGCACGGGGCCCTGGGGACTGCCAAGTCAGTCATCAAAACAGCATTTAACACACAGAATTTCTTTGCCAACACCCAGTGATCATCAAACGGTGAACCAGATAAAATTCTGTGAAGGAAACCAGTTTATCTTCCAAACTAAGGCTTCAGTCTGGGCTTCCAAAACAAGCTCTATGAAAACCAAATAATTCATGAGATACATGCAGCATTTTACTCAGCATCCTTCACTGGGAGATGTGACCTGAGGATGCAAAGAGCAGCAAGTCCTCCCAAATGGAATGTAACACAAAAATGGCTGCCAATCCCTCTGGAAGAGGGAATGGAAGATAAGAAGGATTAATAGCAAGCCAAACAATGCCACCCAGTAAAGAATAAAATGGAAAGAATGTAAAAAAGAAAAGAAAAAAAAGCATTCACAAATAATGAATAAACTTTACTGAACACATTAGCACTAAGTAACCCTGCAGAACACTAGCCTCACTATCTTAAATAAAATCAATAGATCAGTGGAACAAAAAGCTCATCTCCTCTTCTGTCCATTCATAGAACAACAGAGCATTTGTGTTGGGATCAAACAAAGCATTTGGTTCCTGTGTACTTTTGCTCCATGAACCCATTTTTCTTCAATTAGCTAACAATGAGATCATTTTCATTCCCTTTATTCTGTGCCATTCTAGCTCAGTTTTACTTGTGAAAACATTTTCAAATTACCATTTTCATTCAGAGTGAGAATGGGAAGGGAAGCAAAAGTGTAACATGCTATTAAAAAAAGATGATCCGGTCCTTTGAAAGCTTTCTAGTCAGAATCTCACAGTCATCCTATACATATAACACTGCAAATAACTACTATTAACATCTCTCTGTACTGAAACAATTTCATTTAACTTCTCCATTGGCTGTTCTGCTAGGGAGGCCCACCTGGACTCAATTAAAGGGAATACAGATTTATTTTTAAGTGACACGTAACTGAAAAATGTTGGTGGCTATCAGGATAGCATGAAATAAGCTCCTCCTCTACTGGTCATGCTTGCATTGTGAAAAGAACCACCACCACGAAACAATTAAATACTGTCATCTGCAATCCAGTATTCAAGCTATTTACTCTGGAGTTCATTTGTTTTTAATTTGTTCCTTTCTTTGAACAACCTCTTTCAGCACTTACTGCAAGAAAGATGATAAAATTTCTGTGATAAAATTTTCCTAAAAATTTCCATAGATCCTGTAGGGAAAAGCTATAAAACCCCTCCCTCGATGCTCTGTCACCTTGTTTAATGCAATATTCTCTCTTAAATGAAGAAAACAGGAACTTGTAACAGATACTTAGTTAAAAAAGAATGGACAGAAGTGAGATTCAAGGTCTATACACTGTGTTCTCACATTCAGCCACAACTTTAGCACCAAAAAAACTCAGCAAGCCCCAGTTTAGACCATTCTGATAATTTTGTACTCAATTCCCATCTTTTCCTCCTTGTCTTCAGAGTCTATGTATCTTCTTATATAACAAGAATTGTTAACTTCATTGTGAATAATGTATGTCCTCAGCTTTTGAAGGCCTAATTTTAGACGTTGTAGAGGAAAGAAATGGATCTGCTGAAGAAAATCCAATGGACATCATAAAGAATGGCAAGAAAATTAAAAAATGCGACATGGAGAAAACATTAGAAGTAACTGAGGGGTTTATTTTGGTGAGTGGATGGGCAGTTGCAAATAATATTATTCAGGAAGTTCATGTCAGACAATTCAACAAAAGACAAAGCACAAAAATATATAAGGATATAACTACCAACACATGAAGACATGTCAAAAGGAAACCTTTGGCAGATTCATGTCCCAGTGTGTCCTGAAAGTTAACACAAGTTGTAATTGCAGCTGCCTTGGAGCAAGGACTACAGAATCCCTTATGGACCCTGACAAGTCTATTTTTCTGTTTCTTCCAAATTCCAAATCATTCCCCTCTACAGCAATTTGGGACTCCAGTTCATACCTAAGCAACACTGATGTACAAGCAAATCATTGTCATAAAATACAGAAAGCTTTTTACAAACTCTTGGAAGCACTGTGGGTAATATCAGGATAACAAATAATAAAACCTCATTAATATATTTCTACTCAGTACAGCAAGCAGCTAAACAAACTCAAAGAAAATAATCATTCAAAATAAAGAATAGTTGCCTAGATTAAGTGTAACACTTTGAGAAACGTACTGTGATAATTCTGTAAAATATAGACTCTTAGTAAAACCAGACCTCATTAGGGTATCTACCATTAAATCTTTCCTGTAAAACTGGAGAAAAAAAATCTGTGTGGATTAACTGACCTGTCAGCCAGCTCCTACTGTAAAGACTGCAAGGTGAAATACAGCAGAGCCAGGAGGAGCAGGAGTTCCTGGCTTCCAGATCAAATAAATTCCACTTGACAATACTGCCTAATTAAAGCAAATTTCATCAGTGAAAAGCAGAAGTCAGAAAGAACACAAGAAGAGCAACCAAATTCAGTGAGAGTTCCAATATTGCAGGTGTCAGCAGGTTCAACAGAGATAACGCTGACCTATGTTTCAATGGCTTCAGTGACAGATTTAAAGGGCTGCTTGTTCTCTAGGACACAACACCTTTGATATCTTGCCCAGAGCTTGAAAACTTGCATGCCCCTGAGCAAACTCACCCAGAGACATGGCTGTGTGGGAAACGAAGGCATTGCACTCATTGAGCCCTGTGCAGCAGGGCATTGTAAGGTGGCTGCCTCAGCATATGCTAAATTCACTCATCTTTGGGAACAGCCAAAGAGACAGACCAAGCAAATTCAGGATGCTAACCAGTATCTCGAGAGCATCCAAGAAGAATTAAGTCAACAAAACGCACAGCGAAGCCAACAAAGCAGCACTACATTAACTCACTTGTTGTTAGAGACTTGCGTGCATCTGACATTTTCTAGCACTGACCAGTGGATTTATAGAATTGTAAATAGAAAATTCTGAAACACAAGCCATGACTTCATTCCTTGGATGAAGGAGAGAAATTAATGATGTGAATTGTGAAGAAATTATTCAACACCCCCCCCCCCCAAAAAAAACCCACAAAACAAACAAAACCCACATGACTTTTGTCTATTTCACAGTCTACAGTTCTCACTTTAATTGGTAAAAGTCACTACAAGCCCCCCTCAAATTCAGTCAGAGGCAGTAACAAGCAGTGGATTTATGACCACGCAGAGCCATGAATTAGACATGATACATTTCCAGCAGCTATTAGCGTGCAGAAGATGGTTTGTGTCAGATTTATTAACACGATCTTGAACAAATCATTTCAGCAGCTCTTTTTGACAGAGGCAGTCAGGTTACCTCTAATAACTCCAAAAACCATCTGGTGGTACAGAATTAGCCTACAGTGAACCAACCTTGGGTGCTTTCATTAAGGTGGGCTTAGATTTTTGCTTACTTAGGCCTCATACAAATTAACAAAATTGTATTTATCAAAGAAATAGTATAGGAAAACCAACTCAAATAGAAAAACTAATGTAGCAAGTGATACATGTAGAAATATTGCTACTGATGTACACACATAGGTGATTAATACCACCTCCACCACGTTTTCATTCTTCAGAACATCTGAGCTATACACATGTTTTTATATCTATCTATACACAGATGTAATCTCATTGTACATGAAATAGGACCTCATTACTGATATTAAAATCATTATTATCATCAAGGATTTTAATATTGGCATTTAAAATCATGTCATATTTGGAATTACTTAAAAAATTTAGAGTCATAGAATCACAAGGTTGGAAACAACTTGTAAGACCATCCAGTCCAATCATCAACCATTATTTCCGTGAAATAAGCTATACGGGATCTTGTTCTCTTGGGATTTTTCAGCTTGGTTTGTATTTTCTTATTGATTTCAGCTGGTAAAGGTTGGTTTTTTAAGGACTGGGTGAAAATGGTGGTTTTAAGGACTGGGTGTAAGGGGATCCAAGCAACAAACTGCAGATAACAGAGTGGTTTAGGAGGGCATTTTAATAATATTTATCTATCCAGTAAAGAAAAGTTACAAATTTAAACATTTTAAAAAAGGGACGTTTACTAAATTAGAGGAATTTTTTTTTTAATTGGAATCATATCGAATAAGAAGTTATAGGTGTACAAGGAAAACTTAAGGAAGGCCATATCCTGCATGTACAAATGTCTTCTGCAAAGTGACTTTCGGATACAGTTCCAAAGTTTGTATATCATTCACCCCCAGTGTTGGCATGTGTTTATTCCCCCAAGGGACAGCACAGTAATGAGAAAGGTCTCAGATCTGCTGAGCCCTGTTCAACAGCCATTTCACTCCGTGCTGATAGAAGCCCACAAATAAGGCAGGCAGCCATGAATACACATCGTGCTTGCACCTGAGTTTTGCTATGCTTCAATCGCCTAAAGCTTGAAGCCAGCATCTGAAAAGGAATCCACGTTTCCAAAAATTAGAATAATAAAGCCAGAGGAATATTTTTGCATTTTTCCCCAAAGGAGTTCTAAGTGACAAAAAAAGAAGTCTTAATTGCAAATATTAAAAAAAAAAAAGGAAAACTAAAGTTTCTTAACTTCAAAGACTTGGCTGAGCTCTGCATTTGTTTCTAGTGGTAAAGTGGATTCTGACTGGTTTTAGCCCTGCAAATCTTGCGTGAAACTCAGCACAGCTTCAACACGCACACCAAGGAAAAGCCATAATCATTTACCAATTACATACCCTACAGAGCGCAGCAGCTTGGAGGAAATAATAACAGTAATTGCATTCATTATCTTGAACTGCCATAAACAACGGGGAAATGGATACTCTACTTTTCAGCAATTTTATTTGCATTGAAAATCCACTGTCAGCACTCAGTAATGGTTGTTGCTATTCAGAACAGAGGCTTTCAATGCTCATAACACCGTTATCCCAATTTTCACAACCTGGAGAGAAATCCGTCCAAAGCCAAGAGGAAATACTTGAAAATATTCACCACTAGCATAACGTGATCCCTGTGGGTCCCCTCCAACTCAAGATATTTTATGATGAACTGATTTTTGTCCTCCTATGGTACTTTCCACCCCACCCCATGTTCCCACTGCTATTCACTCCAACACACTCGGGACCATTTACTCAGTGTGAGCTGTAAGCAACTAGGAGGAATCTTCTGGGCAATGAAAAGTGCAAGGAAAAAGCTTTTATGGAAGAAAGCAACAAATGAAAAAATAAAAAAAATAGAAGGGAACAGCAAGCTCTAAGGGACACTGCAGTGTGATTATAACGTGTGATGTATTGGTTTGTAAAAGACCACTGATCTTCAAGTCAACACCTTTTGTAATATATATGTAGGTTTTTTTTTGCACTAGTTACATCCTGAAGGAATATTATAGCAATTTGATTTTCAAAAGCATTCAATACACGTACAGTTGAAGAAAAATCCCTTTAAAATTCTTCTCTAGCAGCTGAGTCCATCACCTGAAATACCATTGCAAGTCTTTGCCAGCCATTCTAAAGGAGTTCTAGAGAATCCCTTTGGGTCTGAATGCCAAAAGCAGAGTCAAAACTCAGAGTGGTCTTTTTTCCTTGCAGTCACTAACCCAAACCATTAGAAGGAACACACAGAGCACATTCATGGCTCCAAGAAAATGAGAGCTTGGTTTCAGCTGCTGATACCAAGACAGATCAGTAACCTGACCACATAGGAAGTCCCATGAAAAAGTGGAAGGAAAGTAACATAAAAATACAAGTAACATGGCTAAAAGTTACGTTAACAAGCCAAAGCTAGACACCATTGAAAAGCAGGGAGACTTTTCATTCTGTTCTGCAATTTATCATTTTCAGGTTTTTTGTTTTTTTTTTTTTACTTTACAACTGTTATTAGTACGTTATAGTCTTTGCTTTTTGTTATCTTGTTTGTTCAGCTTTACAAAAAAGCCACCCCCAAACTACTGCTGTCAAAACCTGTATTGCTTTCTATGAGTATGCATCAGCTTTTCAACCTACATATTTACAATCTTTATCAAAAAGTAGCATTGCACACAACAACTTTGTAAACCATTATAAATACTGCCTTGTCAGAATATTTAGTTGACTATATACGACCTATTTGTAAACACATTTTGAATTTATTTCAATGTATGGTATTTCTATAAACCAACAAAATTAACCCTGGAGAAGCCACTAGTACCAGTGCAAACAGATCTGAGCAGAGCAAATCCAATTCCTAATTTGATTCATCATCTATTCCCACTGTTAATAGTAACAGCATGCAGAAAAACAGGCTTACAGCTGCTTTTGTGGCAGTTTTCATACATGCTAAAGAAAAAGACCAAGCACAGAGATATACCTACACCAGCTTTTTCTAAGTGATGCTTTTCAAAGCTATTTCAGTGGCAGAATTGTGGCGGCTTGTGCTCATAGCCAAAAATGATAGAGGTTTGTATTGAGACACATTGCAGCAAGTCACTTCCCTCTGCATGTTTCAGGCTAAGCAGGAAACCCAAGCTTTTTGTAAAGGTTAGCTGAGTTCCGATGGCCAAGAAGGGTGAAAAAGCCCCAGGTGGGAGGCAGACCAACACGGGAACTGGAGATGCAGGCTGCTGCTACATTGCACTGCTGCGGAAGGAGTGATGCTGAAATTCCTCAAATCAGCCAAAGAAATTGGCTCTGGAGCTCTATAAAATTCCAGGGGCACCACTTATGACCGCAGTCAGCCTGAGGTATTCAGTTCAAGAAAGATTAATCACAGATGAATCAGCCTTCTGTTTCTTTTTTGACATTTCAGAACCCTTTCTAGTATTCCATCTATCTGAAGTCTGGCCGTGCCTTGATACCAAAGTAGACTGTTTGAAATAATTCCATTTACTTTGGCCAGCATACAAGTCTGGATAAAGATTTCAGTCAAAACATCTCTTCAAATCACAGAACGGTCTTCAAATAGCACACAGATAGTGAGGCAAGGAGGACTGGGTCTGTCCAAAGCTTGCTGATGTTATTTATTTACTGACTTCATGGAGCAGTGTCAGGGCAAGGGGATGGTTGGCCAAACCCAGAGACAATGGGTGCTCCAGTTGCACTATTTGCATGCAAATATTGACATTGAAAAAGCATTTAAACAAACAAAAAAAAAAATCACAAGATACCCACAGCCAGATGTAAAGAAACTCAGGCAGCAAACTTCACCAACAAAATCTATCTGGTGTTACCCACCAACAGACTCAAAAGCAGTACCAAAGAGCTACGATGGATAGAACAGAAATTAGATTAGCATTACAGTGAGCTCAGAAGCAACTGGAGAATTCAAGTTTAATAACATAGAACCATAGAAAAAAATTGTGGGATAAATCAGACAGAAGCTTGGCACAATGAAAACAATCCAAAAGCTCTCAAGTAGCTCTGATGTGGCCATTGGTTTAGTTCTGAAATTTTATGAATCTATGTTTGTAAACAAATGTCTTCAGCTGAAAACTCATTTAAAATTAGATACAGAACGTAAACACTTGAGAAGCAAGCCTGAGTCCAACATTATCCTAAAATAAAACACCTCCTTGTACTTCAAGTTTTATCACAGGCTCCAGAACGCATTAGGAAAAAGACTTTGCATCTTACAAGTGCTGGATATGTTTCCAGAATACTATTTTTCCAGTGCAAGAACTACCACATCTAACAGCCTGAAGAGTTTAACCACAAGGTCATGAATTTTAACAGAGAACCATTTTAATCTTGCATGTAGCTGATCTATCCCCCACAAAAAAGGGAAGAAAGCCATTGCTTTGTGTTTTTCATCATATTTTTCCATATGAATATAGTTCATAGAACTACAGAAATCCTTTTGTCTCAATTTAATGTAGATTTTATTGCACTGGTACATAAATATTAACCCATAGATGGGAACAAGTCTAGGAAGAGCTTAGTGCAGAAAACTAGCCTAAAGTTGTGATATATTCCTTTCCCCATTTGCAGTTCCCCTGGCTCTCTGCCATTACAGAAAGTGACATTGCAATCAAATGCAAGCTGCTTGGGAACCAAAGGAACAGAAAGGAAAGGAGTCAAAAGCAAGCTCATTTTTCAAGACTTGCGTAATTACCAATCTGATCCATTGTGGTAGATGATGCTCTTTACCCATTTAGCTTGCTGCTGATAATTCAAGATTTCTCAGCCCTATTCTCAAGCCACTGGAACCTCCCCCCCCCCCCTTAGGATCCTCTTCCACGACATTCAGGCCTCTGATCTTCACTGGACATCACACCACACACCATTTACACCAAAAATTGTATCAATTGTAGAAGCAGGAGATGAAAATGTCACAGGCTGACCACCAAAACCAAGCTGAGTTCTGCCTGACATGCTTAGCAGCAGCCACCCATCCAACAGCTGCACTGCTGATTGTAGAGGAGATGCCTACAATTTGCATTCCCAGGAAGTACTCATGTAGAACAAGACTTTGACATTGGCTGCTAGATATCTATACCTCCAAGCTAGGAGTGGTGTAGTTAAAACTAAAGCATTCTGCTATGTCCTCGTGCAGACAACATTAATTCATCACTCTCGGATTATAACATAAATGAACACAACAGTCCGTTGCACAGATCCCCAATTATTTCAGCCAGTTCTTATGCAGGAGACTGAGATTGACTTAATGCAAAGTGGAACCCTGTCAAACTCCTTAAATCAACATCACTAAGTCACTGTTCTTTATGCATCCCCTGTCAGCAGGAAAAAAAGGCAGCTTCACAAGCATTCAGACTGATGAAGGTGAGCTCCAAAAGACAGTATGGTGCAAACCAGTATTCAGACTCAGGTGTTTTTGCCAGAAGCATTCTTAAAAAAAAAAAAAATCAAATAGAAATGTCAGCTTATGTATTTCTACTGGTCATAACCTGTGGCTTGAAGGAAAACTTCCTAAGATTCCCCAAATCCTGTGATGTCACTGTAATCAAATGTAACGTGTGTGTTCTTAGAACGCATTGCTTATAGAAAGATGCTGTCTCTAGCCTCCATTCCCAACCACCTCAGCACAGACAAGTGGCAGAGAAAATGACAAGCAGAAAGTAACAGTGGTTAGCTCTTTAACCCATTTAATTTGCTTGTATGGCACCTGTTCACTGACACTTACCTACAGCCTTTCCTTCTCCCAGATTGAAGTCGCTAAGGAAAGGGAGCCTCTAACATCCCTTTAAACCAGAACCAGGCAAGGTCTTCAACATGTAATGCTACCAAGCCAAGCTGGCATTGCTTGAATTGTTTAATCTGCCAAGTCAGTTCTTCCCCACTCTGCTCAACCAAACACTTCACAATGGCAACAGCATTATCCAGAAGCATTTCATTGCTTAGATTTACAATTTGTTTCAGTGCTTTGGTTTTCCTTTCACAACCATCACTTCAATGAGCATTGCTGCTTTTTGGCTATTTGAAAGCAAGCTGAAGAATGCATGTTTTTAGCACATTTTGAGGATGAAAAAACAAAGCACTAAGAACTCTTGATCTAGATTTCATTTGCTTTCTACGTTTCCATATTATTAACATACATCATTATTTGTAAATGTTCAAATTTCTATCAGTTTTCACTACTCTGATATCATGCAGCAATATTGAAAAAGCAACAGTATCTTTATAAAGAATAGATGGGATCTAACAAACAGAAGAGATGGACCCTTGGGCATATAGGTCCAAACAAAGTTGAGGCTAACGGAGATTACAAAGGAGAATTGGTGACAGACTGGTTGTGCCCAGCATTCTGGGATTCTCCTCACCCTCTCTGCTGCTTGATCCAAAATTCCTAACAATCTGGCTTCTCATACTTTTATCTGCAGAGTAAGCCCCAGGAAGTCATGCTATCTCTGCCTACAGTCACTAAGCAACAGTTCCACAAATACTCAGTCAAACCCAAAGAAGGGAGAATTTCAATCTGTTGCCAAATATACTGTAAACATGAGACACCCAGGTAACCAAATGACAAACTATTATCTGACAGCCTTGAAAATCTTTCCAAGTGAACAGCTTTTAAGCCAACTTGTAATAAATACCACATGCTGCTAAACTTTAAAAAAATAAATAATCCTAAGTCAAGTTAAAGAGTAACCAGTGTCCACATCTAACCACGTAAAGTCTATTTTGAAATCCAAAAGTGACAATTACAAAAATATTATGCTACTATGAGAACTGCCAAATGCTTTGAATAATTGCACACAAAGGAAAGAAGTAAAAACACACTTTACCTTGTAGCGCATTTTGGGGCACGAATGAATGTAGAAACCCATATAATAAAAACAGAGCTCAGGAGCTTTCTCATGAAGTTGCCTAGTAAAAGCAATTTCCCTACGAAAGGAAAACAAAAAGGACTAATTATTTATGAATACAATTCCTACATTCATTTCATCATTCAAAGAAATGCTTTCCAACCACCTGGCTTTTGACTTACTTGAAGGACTAGACTTCAATCAAACAATGAAGATAGCAAACAAAACATTGTCTGAGGCTTAAAAACACTCATTTTTGCCTTTTGCCTTGCCATGTGACCAACCTGAAACTCAGAGAGAAAATGACCAAAAGCCTTTATTTAACACGTTCCCTGTTAACATTCATGCACATTGGAATTCTACGGCAATCTGACCCAGCTATTGTACGCAGGCAGGCTACTGTGACTCAGGAAAACATCAGTAATCTTAAAAAACAAGCTACAAGGATAAACCTCTTGCTTGTTCTGTTCTTTGCATTCTAGTAATTTACACATAAAAACATCCGTCCTCCTGCAGCAACAGCCATTTTTCACTTATCTCATGTTTGTTTGTACAACTTTCTCATTTATTCTCAAAGAAAACCACGAGCGTATTCCAAAATAAGTTTGCTTGTTATTTTGCTTGCAAGAGGAAAGCAGTGTTTTTAAAATGAACCTGCCAGCATTTCTACTACAACGCTCATTTTTACAGTATTTGTAACACTGCAGTTCACACTTGCATCAAATTTGATGGAATTTGGATGCTGGTTCTTACTTTCAGCATTGAAAGGAAAAGATCTGAGCACGGTCCTGTAGGAAGCATGTATAAAACCTATTTGGAGTTTGTTGTTTTCTTTTTTTGATCGCTTTAAAATCACAATAGTAATGAGAATGTTTAAATATGCTGGAAATCTGACATTTCAGTTCCATGTGCTTTGCTGAGACCATTGGGGTGCATTATAATTCTATACTGTATCTGCTGAGAAAGGAAAATGTCTCCAAGTTGCTTCCTATCTGAAAATCCAGGTAAATAGAACAGATTCCAAAAGCAAAGCTTATATACTACCAAAAGTGTACCAACATACACGTCACATACAACATCTTTTAACACATAACATGAAGTCAAACATCCTTACCATTCCAAGCTGATTATCCCAGATCTAATTAAATATATACCTTTGTGCAATTGTACAGTCCTGGAAGACTACAGGAAAAGAACATCCTTTGTATTTGTAAATACCTTCAACACTGTTTGCAATTGGTCTACATTGGCTGATTTAATAAAACAAAAAGACTTAAAGTGAAGAAGTAAACTTTTAATGACCATAAGGCAATGAGGTTGGACTGCAGTAGCAGTCCTACAGGCAGCTCTGTTGTAAGCTTGCTGGGGGGTCACAGCAAATTAATGCACAACAGCAGTGATACCATGCTTAGAATCACTGCAGGTGTCTTCACATAAATGGCAGTGTAGAAATACACTCTAGGAATGACAGGCAGTACTGGGGAACAAAAAAGCATCCTTCAGTCTCTCACCTCCAGGGCTTCATAGAGTACAATTGTACCTTCTTGCCAGATTCCTTTCTTGCTCCCTAGTTCACTGCCCAAGCGATCACGTGCAAACCTATGGTTCCCAAAACCAGGAGGGAACTGCAGTGGTGCACAGGAGTGAGAAGTGCACCACTGCAGCCCAAGCTGAGACCTAATGCAAGAAAAGACTCTTCCATCACACCAACCTGGCAGCAGCAATGCAGCACTACATTGCACAACTCACACCTACCTGCAGTTTTTTCTGCCTACATGGTTCTCCTGGAGAAGGAGTTACAGACCTGAACTTTTTTTTTAAATAAGGCTTTCAGTTAAGATACATATTTAAGGAATTATAGTGGTTGCTAATGCTTGGCGAGAACAGGCAACTAGTGAGCAATACGTACACATCAATACAAAACTCAGTATTTCAGTGTTAAATAACCCAATTCCAAAAGAACTTTAAGCATTTTTTTTTTCCTCTTACAATAGATAGATTATGAATATTATGGTTATGCACTACTAATGATTGTAGGTAACAGGGGGAATGCTGAACATGCTGAAAAATGACATTAAGAATCACTTCACGTGTCCTGGTCAGCTTCCCCCAGCCTTTCCTCAGACTCTTACATTACATGTAGCCTCTTCTCTCCCCATTCTGTACTCAAATGCCTCCTTATTTCAAAAGATGTTCAAACTGCATCCTTTCTATGACTCGGGAGCAAAAATTTTCAGAATATCATGAAGAGGAAGCGATAGCATTGCAATGCAGTTTAACCTCCTCAGAGTAAAATTGGCAACAGCTTTGAAGATATCAGATTCCTTTGCAACTTCCTAAATCCTCCCCAACTCTTAAGGGCTTTTTTTCCCCCTTTTTGAAAAGAGAGCAAGACTGCTCCTCCCCCCCCCCCAAGCCTACTGAAAACTCATTTTTATTGCCTTAAATGCAGCAGAATTTACAAGCTGCTTTTTCACGGGTTGAGCCAGACAAGCATGCTGCAATGATAAAGCTTTAAATTTACGGGATAGAAAATTTTAAATCATTTCAAGAATTCATAAGCATGGATTATGTCAGTCTATTATTACATAAAATAATGTGATACATAAAGGTACTGAAAAACAATTCTTAGAATTTGCTTATGGCAATTCGCATTAAAAACAGGAAGGCTAATTTTAAGTATCAAGTGCTTGCATTAAATTCCAGATCACTACTAGAAACAAAGATCACTTCTACATCACAGTCATTCCAATGTTTTTCTACCTGTTATTTCTGATTCCTTCTGATTCGGAAAAATGGTAAATCAGACACTTAACTACAGACCAAGTGAGATGCTACACACCAATGTAACTCATAGTTGCGTTAATGCATGTGACAACTTGAAAGTCACCCTTGATCTGAGCCAGAACCAGACCAGAGATGCTCAGAGGCTCTTTCCTGCGTAAACTATTCTATGATCCTGCAGTTTCTCCTTCATAAGGAAAATCTCTAGAACAAGGCAAGGAAAGCCAACAGGAAGGCAGTGTTATCAGCTCTTGCCAAAAGCAACAGGAGAAACTGCTCATAGAGCTTACCGACCTAGAAGCTTACCAGAGTGGGAGGTTCTGCACTCTGCCCAGCCATTCTCAGCTTCATGGCTCCACAGCTCCTGCACTAGCTTCAGTACTAACAGCTTCTCCACTAAGAGCTCAGCTCACTAACCAGGTTGCTGAAGCAAAGTCTTCCACTCAGTAAACTAACCTGGCTAAAGGTGTGATCGCTTCTAGCAATCATAGATGGCAGATATGGAGGAGTGACTGCAGTGACTCATTTCAGCAGGAACAAACCATTAGACTAATGTCAGCAACTTAGCAGCGAATTTAGTGAGACCGCTCTTGACAGATGCATTTGTGTAATTCACACGTAGATTTCTCACAAATCACAAAATTCACCTCTACAGAGAGACTGAATACACTCAAGAAGTTTGATCGTTAACCTAAGGCTTCAAAATTCACAGGATTACTCTGCATGTCAGACAAAAGGTAATGAGATTAACATACCTGAAAATACACTCAGCACTAGTATAGCAGGAAACCACTAATTCAGAAGACAGTTTTTACAATCTCACTGTGCACACAAGTATAAAAGTGATTAATTTCATTTGGTGACCAAGCTAAGGTAAAGGAAGAATTATTTCCATCCAAACAAAAAAGACTTTTCTCTACTGAAACCAAGCAATACTAAATTATTTTCTAGGGAATAAAAACAAGGTATTTCCTTTCTGAGGCTTTCAGACTTTTTTAATCTTTAAGTGTATTTAGCTAATTAGAAAGATTAGAAACTTTAGGATATATGTAGATATGCATCCAACTGTTGAGAACTTAAAGAAATAATTTTTGCTAGAGACAGTGCTAGCAGCATATGTTTAGAATGGAAATCAAGTCTCAATTTAGGAAAAAGTATCAATTCTTACTATTATGTCTAACCAGAAAATAAAAACCCTCTTACCGTAATGCAGAGTAGACTCCCAAAGATAAGAAGGAATAGTCTGGATCATAGTACAGATAGACAGAGGACACGCAGTAGGGCAGAATATCAATGACACCCACAGCTATTATCTTCCCATCCAGCCAGTACTGCTGGTGAAAAGAACCATAGCCACATTCTGGTCCATTTGGTGGATTCTCTGCCTGAGGAAAAACAGGATACCATTATCTGACTGGTAGATTTCCATTTCAAAGTGGTAGAACATGGTAGAACAATGTTAGACAGATTTTAAAAGACAGTACTGTGAGAAATCTTTCCTGTTATACATGTTTAGAAAAAGGAAAACAGGAATTTGAGAAACGGGAAACAATACTAACTCTCTATATCATTTTTGATTTTCACTGTAGAACTACAGAATATCCCAAGTTGGCAGGGACCCATAAGGATGACCAAGTCCAACCCCAGCTCCACACAGCACTACCCAAACCCAATGCCTGAGAGTGGTGTCCCAGCACTCCCCCTGAGCTCTGGCAGCTGGGGGCCGTACTCACTGCCCTTTGGGGCAGTTTTTCCCTAACCCCCACCTGATGCAGCTCCATGCCCTCCCTCAGGTCCTGTCACCAACCCTAGGGAGCAGAGCTCAGTGTTGCCCCTCTTTACCCTGTGAGGAGCTGAGGGCTGCCATGAGGACTCCCCTCTCCGCCTGCTCTGCTCCATGCCCAGCAGGCCCACGGAGCTCAGCTGCTCACACAATCTTGCCCTCTGGGCCCATCACCATCTCGGTTGCATATCCATGATCAGCATCCTTTGGTCACAGAAGTTCAGTTTCTCAATGTAGCCACTGAGATCCTTTGAGAATAGGTTTATAAAAAGCACTTATCAGCTCACTGTGTAGGGTTTACTCTTTAAACTCAACTAAAGAACTTTTATCTGAAAGCCTGGAGCTCTCTGTCGCCTCAGAACTTGGAGCTCCTTGCTGTCAGCCCACAAAGAGAGCTTCTGCAAAACCACTGTGGATGTGCACTGGGCTTTGAACACACAGCAAAGCACACTTCCACACTGGGTAAAAGCACCTAAGCCAGGATGCCTCAAATTACAAAGAAAATTATCTCCTAATTTAAATTGTATTGTGCAATCAACTCTGGCATGCCTTTTCCTCTAACATTAAGTTACTTTAATCCTGAATTTCTCAGCGCTGAATTTAATTATCCATCTAGTTGTGTTTTTCACTGCATTGCCAGATCTTCAAAAAGCAGCTTCTCACTCAATAAATCTGACAATACTACCTGCTATTACCAACTGTTTTGCATTACAACAGCAGGAGGAGGGTTTAATCAAGTATTTTGATACAGTAGCGTAGACTGAAGAGATGACGGGCAGTAGAAGTTATTCTAATTGTTACCACGTGTGTCAAAAGAAAATCAATCTCTTGGACAAAAATCATTTTGACTGACTTACCCAACCAATAAGTCCTAAAATAAAGGCTGTACAATAAAGCATTTACATTTTTATTCAGTCACATGCCATAAAACTAGATAGGTAGCTGAAGATACTATACAAGAGAAATGGTGAAATTTTGAAAGCTAAATCTGCAGAATGAGGATATTAGAGGGGGATACTGATACACGAAGCTGAGGTTCTTTTCATTTAGGAGAAGCCTACACATTTGGTAATCACTGTTTCATACAATATCCTCAACTTTTCAGTAGAGCCAAATGAAATCACATGGCTAGTATCAAAATTTTTAAGCTGAGGCACGGTCAAAGTTTGAGAGTTTGGAATAAAGAGATTTTCTTTAAGGATAACCCTAAGAGACCAGGTTAAGTTCTTAACCACCACGGTGCAGCAGGTGACTTAAAGGAAGCAATCCTAGGGGAAACGTCACTTGTAATTTAACACAGACTGATTTAAGTAACCAGATAAAACAGGCTTCGTATCTTTTTCAAAAATTAATTGCATAGAAATTAATAAATGTGATAAAAGATTGTCTGCAACAACATGGAAAAGATTTCTTCTATAGGTAAATCCTGCTGCATGCACGGGAGCCCTACCTTGGAATAGCATTGCATGGGTTCAGTCACATCTGCCAACTGCACCATCAGCTCAGTTAAGAACTTTTAGTAAGGCACAAAACTGCAGCATTATTCCATTAACTCAATTACAAAGAAGTCCACAAACATAAGAGAGGCTGTGTTCTTTAACAAGGATAACAAGCACAGTACTCATTTCAGGCACAACGTCCAGGGATCTGTTACATAAAGTAAATAACATTTTTAAAAAGCACATTCTCCTTCTCCTCGAGAAGTTTTCATACAATATAATCCTTTGTAGCATTTGTAAGTACTATGTTTTCTCCAATTTCTCAATGAATACTTGGCTCCTTCTCCTCGATTTCTCACATACCATCCAGGCCGTTAGACATGTAACAGGCCCAGCATAGGAAACCCTCCCTGTGAGCAGGTTATACCATCTCACATTGCTGATACAGCCACATGGGACCATGACTGTCAAAGGCTATGTAAAATATACACGGGACATCATGCAGTTGAGTCCCACCAGAGAAGGGAACCCTTATCAACACAAAACACATCAGCCTTTATACTACAAAAACAAGAGCTGCTTTTGCCATTGAGAACATCACCATTTCTCTAAGTAATGAATCAACAAATGTAACGTGAGAGATGTTACATGGAGGGAGATCAAAACCAATATCCTCTTACTTCCTCATGCAATTAATGTTCAAATGATAGGTGCTGCTAGTCACCTTAAACAAAAGCCCCGCTATCCTACAGAACATACGTAAAAAAGAAGTGCAAACATTTGAAATTAACTGTTTATGTTCATGTTATGTTTTGTTTATGCTCATTATATGCATTACATAAGTCATATGAATGGGCTAAACACTAACACTAGAACTGAAACTCAGGCAATGAGATTCAAGGCACAATTAAATGTGCTATATTAGGAACTATTAATACTCCCTAGTTTTCACAGCTATTTCTGCCCCATATTTTCTTCATGAATGGGTGATTGATCATAATTTATAATACATTATTAATATTTAAATATTTAATACTGTCTGGCATTACA
The DNA here is from genome assembly GCA_035772895.1 of Perdix hodgsoniae. Lineage (NCBI taxonomy): Eukaryota > Metazoa > Chordata > Aves > Galliformes > Phasianidae > Perdix > Perdix hodgsoniae. The sequence continues at coordinate 7,969,580 of JAPSGF010000013.1, forward strand.
TGTTGCCCTAATTAATACAATTCAATGTAATAAGTGCTTATAATGAAATTTCAGTGGTGAGAGCACTCAATTTTCATCAAAGCACATTGGTCTTTCACTTTACTTCTAATACATTTCAGTGTTATTAATATAGAAATTAGACTAGTTAACCCCTAACCCAGACTGGTGTGCAACTACAGAAGGCTCTGTACCATCCCCCATGAAAATGTGTCTTAGTCCTGATAACTACACGATTGTTTTTCGCTGGGAGGTTTCACGAAGTCTCCTACTTCGGACATTTCCATTTTACTCTCTGCTGTGGATGGAAGAAGGAAAAAAAAATATATATATATATATATATATATATGAAATCCATGCTACACAAAGAAAAATCTCAAAAAAGCAACCAGGAAACTCTTGATTTCTACCTCAAGTGGAAATTATTTGCCAAAGTGATAAATTCCAGCAGTTCTTCTCCCAAAGGCACACACACAAAACCTACCATATGGTAGTTTTCTATCGTACTTGGCTATTAACATATCTCCTGATCACTACTGTCTCCTCCTTTCATTAAGGATTAGTGGAGATGCAGCCTACAAATATAGGCTGTGTCAGCAGAGATGAAGCACTACAGGCTTCCATCCAAACAAGAGCAAAAAAATAAGAAAAAAGAATAACCAGCAATGCACCCTCAAATCAAAATAGCACCTACAGCACCTGGCTGCACCAGGCAGAGCATTACCAGCAGCTCAAGGGAGGTGTTGGTAGCTCTGTTGTGTACTTCCCTCTCTATGCCGCATTGTAAGGATGCAACTGGAACGCTGGGTCCTGTACAGGGAAATACAGTGAAGGGCCATAAAGATGATTAAGGACTGGAGCATCTGACATACAAGGAGAGAGCTGAGATCTTTCAGCATCAAAATCAGATGACCTGGGGAAAGGTTTTGTTTATATGTGTAACACCTGACAGGAGGGAATAAAGATGAGGGAGCCAGACTCAGTAGTGCCCACTGACAGGATAGGAAGCAATGGGCACTACATAAAGAACAGACAAAATTCACTCTGAACAAGAAAACTTTCCTATTACGAGTGGTTCAACACTGCCACAGACTGTGCCAGCAAGAGCTGAGTGTAAAAAAGATGCAGAGAAAGATACCATAATGCTGAGTGATTAAAAAGACAGTAGAAATACCAAGCATTCATAAATACCACGTGAAGTGCACTAAGAAAAAAACACGTTGCTATATGCACATCCAAAACAAGGGGTGATTAGCCATGCTGATTTTTTGTAGGGAGCCCTGCCAGGTGCTCAAGGCCAGGCTGGATGGGGCCTGGGCAGCCTGGTGTAATGAGGGGCAGTCAGCCCACAGCATAGAATTGTAGAATGGCTTGGGTTGGAAGGGACCTTAAGGATCATCACGTACCAACCCCCTGCCACAGGCAGGGCCACCAACCTCCAGAAAACCATCCAGAGGATTGGAACTGGATGGGCTCTAAGATCCCTTACAACCCAACCATCCCGTGAGTCCAATGGTAAGCCATTCTCCTGTGCTGAGCCACTGGGGTAAAAGACAAATATTCAGATATAGCTGCCAAAAGGAAAGGAACACCGAACAAAAACCAAAGTCAGTTCTCTACTTCACCCTGTTTACAGCTAGAAAACTGCATAGTTTTCTGCTACTACATACTGTATCATTTTTTAAAACTATTCATTTTTCTTTGTGCCAGAGCCCATAGCCAAAACTGAAACTAAACACCAGCAAAATAAAGAAATAAAGACAGGAAGAGTTTGGGCATCAATACTTATTTGTAGTTAATATTATTTATTTTTTTTAAATAACAAATTGAAATCATGTAAGGCTTAAAATTGATTCTAAATTATTTTTGTTCCAAAGAGTAAACAGACTGCTCACTACTAGATTTTCTTGTGGCAACTGTTTCAGAATAAAGAATTTCAAGAATCTCTTGGCCTCTGATACAAAACCCCTTTTATTTAACTTCATCTAATTGAAGACATCTGTAGTGGTGCCACACAAAATTTAATTCAAGCTTCAAAATGTCAATAAAAAGTGTCTGTAAGAAACAATACTGGCATAAACCTGGCGGGAAAGTGTGCATCAACATCTACGTAGCCATACAAAATTAAGAATATAATAGCAGTCTGCTGCCTGAGTTGACGAGGTGATAAAAGCCCTTTTCCTATAAAGCCTAATGAGCTCTATTACTCTTCAGCTTTCAGGAATGCAAAGGCCAGTGGGCTCAGCAGAGTAAAAGCAACAAACTCTCCACACATGGATTCATTCAAACTGCGACATATCGCATTACCAGTAATTACTATAACCTGACAATTTCATTACAGTCACGCCGTACTTAACTCTTTGAGACTAACAAGAAAGACAGTGAAACAGATCTACAACAGTTTGCTTACTGGAAAAGAAACAGCAGCATCCCTCCTCAACGTTTAACTCACACTGGAGTCAAATACAAGGTCCGTAAATTATTTAGTAATATATTCTTTTCTTTAAAAGGAATAAGTCAAGAGTACAGTAATTTCTGCCTTTTTGTGTTGATTGGGTTTTTTTCCCCCCTAATGCAGTGATATGAAATTCAGAGGTAGCTCATTATTCAGCTCCTCAGACACCTTTACAGATTCAGTGTTACTTTCCATACTGACTGCTGATGAGACAACACCGTGACACCCATCCAAGCCATCTATACCCATGATGTACCAATTACAGAAAATAAAAAGGGAAGAATACATTCACTTCACAACTTGTGTCTAGAATTAATGCTTACCTCAAGGGGAGAATCACAGAGGAATCGTGTGAACTGCATCAAGGTAGATACATCAAAAATGTGTCCCAGAAGACGATCCAAATATGCAAAGTAGAAAAACAAGAATATTAGTAATACTTCAGGATACATTACTGCTCAGACAAGCATATGCTCTCAAATCATTATAATTACAAAAAAAACCAACAGATTTTAGGAGTTGAAATAAAATTTCCCAACAAATTCCCACCTTCTGTTTTGTGACCATGAAAGTATAACAACTAATTATCCAAGTCACTTTACTTCTATAAAATAGAAGATACTTAAAAGCGAGATGAGAGAGAATTATCACCCTGTAACACAGATCTGTCATTTATTCTAAATTACACATTACTTTTCTATGGGACCTCCTGCAACAGGAAGCCCTTTGCCACAGTTTCATCGTGCATGTCCCATCACTAAAGGATGGAGCTTAGGGCCATCATGTCTCCCACATAAATTAATCAAGGCTATTTGCAATCACAATCAGAAGCAAGCCTGATCGAATTTAAAGATGGAAGGGGGAAAAAAAAATCAACTTCCTGAAAGTGCAAATATTTTCAAGACTAGATTCTTTACTCAGTATGAAATGTTGTGCTACAAATAATCAAACAATGGGCAAGCTTTTAATGAACTGGAGCTCGTTCAAGATTCTAAGAGCAGTAAAATATAATAGCTGTTTACTCACCAACATTTACATATTTGATACAAATCCTTACTGGTAGACTCCACATAAAACATATTAAAAGATATTACAAAGTTCTGGTATGTATTTAACCCCCAAACACTCCTTTGTTAAATAGCTAAGATTGTGTTACGCAGTTCCCTCCCCTCCTGTAATGAGCTGAGTGATTTATTAAGTCAGTGGTAACAAACTGTAAAGAATAAACAGGAACGTGAAATGTTTGGCTTGATAAAAAGAATATAATGATAGCCAGAAGAAGGCTAATCACAAGAGGTTTTGGTCAAGAATCCTACAGATTCCTCAGCTAAATGAGAGAAGAGAGTTGTTCTTAAGAGATGCATCAAAAGGCAGGGGACTACTTGCAAAGCATTTAACCATTAGGGAGCTGTGTGGGCACTGGAGCCCTGGCACAGGTACCCAAAGAGGCTCTGGGTGGAGATCTGCAAAGAGGAGACCCCAAACCCACCTGGACATGGCCCTGGATGCCCACATCAGCCTCAGCCACCCAGACTGCTCACTTCTCCCCATGCAGGGGCAAGAGAAAACAAGCAACACTAAGAAGTGCCAATACTACAAATGGTTGACTTAAGAGCAAGTCCCATATACAGCTTAAGTAGTTATAACTACTTCTTTTCTTCCAAAAATGCTATAAAATCAGATTTTATTAACAAAAACACAGCCTCTGGGATATATATGGACCTGCAAACATTAAGTGGACTATTCCCAACGTAGCGCAAAGGAGCTTTAATGTTCTCTAGGATGCACTGAAAGGTGCTCCAGTGCTGATGCTAAAAGAATCAGCAGACAGACTTTAGAATTCCCCCTCAAACACACAGTAATATTCCAGCTGACCTATGAGTGAATGATAAACTTGTGGGATAAACACTAAGTTTGTACTGAGCTGCCACTGAAAACAACGTAATGTGCATTTTCCATAATTGGCAATTTTAGATGTGCTCATCACCAGAGCAGGGGATACCCTGAATTACTGAGTTCAGAAAAACAAGTTATTGGGATATCTTAATTCAGTTCCAAAGTTTCTTATGATTTGCTGGATAGGGACAGAGAGCACGATGGGGAAAAAAAAAAAACAGACAGTATTTGAGGAGAACAAAAGTAACTCAAAATTTGAATTATCGAGTTATGCTCCCATAAATAAAGAACAGACATTTACAAATTCCTCCGGTGCTCGTGCATCAGTCACTACAGCCAATGCCTTTAGAACGTGCAGGCACCAGAAGAATAAACCATGTGTTATTCATTTTGATGTCAGAAGACCCCCAATAGTTCTTAATCTGTAACTTTAGCTTTATAGTGCAAGTCAAACCCTATGGGTGAGAGAACCGAGCCAACAACACTTTTCAAATAGCTGTATGGATTCTCCAGGCCCCACATTGGGTGGGGGGGGGACGTTCCAAGTGTTCCAAGCATAACTTCTGCTTGCAACCGTCTCCATTGGTGGCTAGAAAAAGAATTTACTGCACTTGAATATGTACCACAGGCTTAGCAGAATGAAACACTGCCAGTTTTATTGCTGATTAGTTCATCCCTTTATATTTGTTGAAGTTCTCAGGTCAGATCAGTTTCTTAATCAAGCTCAAGAAAGCTTCAGGAAATTGTGAATCAAATGAAGCATTTCGTTTTGATACTTGGATTTAATTCACACACAAAGGGAGAAAGTAACCGGTATTTTAGATGTGCTAACCTTCGTTGTTGTCATCTCAGCCCATACCCTCCCCTCACACCACCAAAACCACAACACCCATCGTAACTCAAGAACACACCTTGTCTACATGTGTACTTAAGCTCAACTATGCACGAGATTCATTTTCTCATGTGACAAACTCATTTTTATGACTGCAGGATTATTATGAACACAACCCAAAAAAAGATCCAACGAACCATGAAAGAAATGCAGTCAAAAGCTGGTGTTTATGTAAAATAAATCAACCTGTCACACGGGCACAATTGAAATTCCTTTCACAAAGTCATACTTTTCTAATTTTAATTTCAAATTGAATTACATAAGCTTCAATCTTTTCAAAACTATATATGTGAAACAGCAAGATTCTTTCTTTGGTGCAAATTAATTTCAGTTGCCATAAAGAAGCCATCACAGCGACCAGAACACCAGGAAAGAAGTTCAAATAACACTGAGAGAAGATGACACAGCTAAGGATTAAAATTGGAAGGAGAGGGCATACAGATAACTGAGTAAAAGCACATGCACACCTTTAAAAAGCTGCAATAAAACTGGAAGGCTGTACAGGCAAAGGAAGCCATTCAGACACTTTGGATGCCAACCCAGCATGGGTTTCACCTGGTAACTCAGTAACTTACAAGTTTAAATAAATACATTTTTACTATCAAACATGAACTCTCCTTGTTCATCTTTACTTGCAGAGTGACAGAAATAAGAAATACACAGTAAAAAAAAAAAAAACAACAACAACCTTTAGTAGCCACAGAGCCAAAGCTGAGAAAGGAACATTTAAAAGACAGTCAATAGGGAAAGAGTCAATTTAAAGTTTGACTTATTGCCTTAAGTGCAGTTTTCATAGCAAGGATTATCAGACTGCTGAAACAAATAATTGGTGATTGGGACGTTTACATTTCAGAATTACTATTTCAGTTTATTACGGAGTGACTAAAATCACTGTGGCTTTGTCTCCTAAGAGAACATCATTCTTAGAATAATGGAAATCTGTTGCAGTGCTTATATAGAAAACTCCATGCCAAAATAAGGAAAACCACGTAAACTGGGATGCAAAATCTGAAATGAAACAGTATGGACAATTGGCTTGACTGGACACCTAAAGGTTTGGGCTCTTATAGGCATTTAAAGAATAAAATTAATGGCTCCACAGCACAAGGCCACATAGAATGGAGCAGGCAGACCAGCACCAGCTCTGTAAGCAGAGATCCCCATGGCAAAGGGGCTGAGCCCAGCTGAGAAGCCAGTCACCAGTGAGCACTGCCATTGACTCCAGTGACTAAAGAACTCATTTGAGAGCATTCTAAAAGCGTGCTGCTGCCTAGGCAAGCTAAGGGGGCTACAATAACCACAAGGGCATGGTTTGTCTTTTACACATTCTCACTAGCCAAAGAAATGGAGGAGTCTAGGTTAGAGTGACCTAAGGGTTTGGAGCTTGCTGCTGATGCCAACTTGGAGTTGATCAGCATGGGCTCCTCAGCCTTTCCTAGGCTCCTTGCTCAGTTTCCTATGGTAGCTCAAGTGCATTTCTGGGAGGCAGTTAAAGAAACTGGAAAAGAAAAAATAAAACATACCTATTTCAGTAATTTTTTGCACCTTTTCAAACAGCATATCTTTTGTGTGTTGCTAAATTCTTTTCTTCCAAGACAAATATTTGGTTAAGCACAAAGTAAAGCGAGTGTCCAGCCAGCTTTGCAGAGGGAACTGACACAGATGCACTATTCTTCTACAAGCTTGTCATTATAAAACACCCATGAAAAGTTAAATAACTTGCTCTAGTAGGTCCAAACAACAATAAACTGTTCTCTCTGGCTCCTTCTGGTAACTACTGTTGATTTCTTTTTATGATTATTTATGGAAACATTTTCTAACTTGTATTGCTGCACATAGCTTGTTTCAGTCACACTTCAGCCCTTTTCCTTAAAGGCAAACACTACCATAAGAAAATTGAAAAAAAATCACATTAATGAAATAGGCATACAGTGCCATTGTTTCAAACCTCTCATAACAGCCATTAAGTGTGCCAGAGAAGAGGCAGGGAGAAGAAAAATGCTGCATTTCAAACACTTACATGGCAAAATATCATGTATATATATAATTCCAAACTCTGCTTGGAATTATAGGCACACTTTTTTTAGTGCAAGAACTGAACGCAGCTTAAAAGCAAAAATAGCCAGCAGTTCATTTGTGTGTGTATATATATTTTAGTGCATACATAACATGAAGTAGATATTGTGTTGACAACTTATATTCCAAGAAGAACGTTAAGGAGGACAGGATTGGGTCAGAAATGAAATGCTTTTAGTGAGATGGATACTTAATTGTTAAGAGAGATCCCACGTTTCTCCCAAATTAGCCAGGGATTACATCACTGCAATCAGAACTTTGGTCACAGAAGGGCCAAGAAGCTCTCAGTGTATTTGTTTTGTTTACAAACTTCGCCTCTGGGGCTAGCCAGCTCCACATCTGCACCTACCATTCAAAAAACCAAGAAAAGCATTTTAACAGTTCATGCATATAAAACATTGAAGCTGGTAGCAAAATGTTCTGAACCATTTCTGTTAACCATTCTAAAGCTGGGTTATGTTGAATCACAGAATCTCCCTCATTTATATTCTGCAAAGCCCTCCCTCCAACTGCTCCAGGGAAAGCCAGGTACCAGGCTGTCATGCAAAAGTAGAAATATATACAAGCACAGCTTTCTCTTCACACAGCAGAACACAAATCAGAATCTGTTCCAGGCAGTGACACATCAATGGTGAAAACTGCCCCAGTAGCACTGCTTAACACCAACGCTTGATCCAATCACCAAAGTGTTTCTGTCTCAGAGACTGTACAAACACACAAAACTCACTCTTCTGTGTTACCCTTGGTACATTATTTGATAACATTAATCTGTACATTTTCTCAAAGTGCCCCCCCCCCCCCCAAAAAAAAAATACCATCAGAACAGCACAGCCCCACAAAGCATGGAGTATAACCTCTGCAGAGTTGGTTATACAGCTGCATATAGGGGTGCCAGCAAGGAATTCAGGCCCAAAGTGCCTGGAACACTATCTGCAAACAGTCCTTTAAATAAGAATTTGTGATAAAGGATAGAATCATATGCTCATATTCCTTACTCCAATTATTTGAGAACGTATTATTACATTTTGATAGAATCCTGGAACTGTTTGAAAGTGATGCCTTCAAATGCTACCTGGTCCAACTCCCCTGCGATGAGCACAGGCATCTAGATCAGGGTGTTAATCCAGGTTGTAAAACCAAATCCAGATCCCAGACACCAACAAAACCTACTCCTTCTTCTTCTCCTACTCTTCTCAGCTCCCACAGTCCCTCACTTCCCAAGCCCTGTTTACAGGCTCCCTCCATCTAGCAGCTGTGCAATGTAAAGAAACCACACCTGACTCGACCTGAGCAGCTGACACAGGTATGGCTCCATCACCAGTCACAGACCTTCACACTGGAGTCAGAGCTATGCTGAACAATGAAAGCTATACACTGAGCTACATACTATGGTTGTTCCAGTGAAAATTAAAGCAGTAGCCAGCAAGCCTGCAAGCAAAAAATATTATTATTTCACGTTAAACTGGAAAGAAAAATGTGTTTCAATTGTGCTTTGTTTGGGGATAAGAGTTGATTTAACTGATTGCCTGTACAAGACCCAAGGAAAATAGAAGCTGTCAGAGCTGATGAAGTTCACTGCGTGCATAAATCAAGTCTCACTATTATAACAAATAGCCAACATATCACTATTTTTACAACACTAATGGTACTAAATTTACTAAATAGCAGAGAATAAGTGTTTGCAATAGCATTACAGCTTTTTTCTTCTATATACCACAT
>JAPSGF010000013.1:7978624-7997497 GCA_035772895.1 Perdix hodgsoniae
CACATCAAGTTCAATACAGACAGAGTGAGCTCTGCCAGATGGAAGAGAAAAGCCACAAGGCAACGATAACACTGTAGTTCATAGAATGGCCTGGGTTGAAAAGGACCTCAATGCTCATCCAATTCCAACCCCCTGCTGTGCAGGGTCGCCAACCAGCAGCCCAGGCTGCCCAGAGCCACATCCAGCCTGGCCTTGAATGCCTGCAGGGATGGGGCACCCACAGCCTCCTTGGGCAACCTGTGCCAGTGCCTCACCACCCTCTGGCTGAAAAACTTCCTCCTAATATCCAACCTAAACCTCCCCTAGATGCATATGTGCATCAGAAGAGAGCAACTTGGGATGAACCAAACTTGATTTCTAAATACAAAGAACAACTTTGATACCTCTGCTATAATATTTTAATATAAACTACCTGCAATATGCAGTCTTCCATGCAGGAACTCTTATAAAGACTACTGACAAAAATGCAGGCCATGTTTTACTGTGCCACCCAGAAAAAATAATCCAATGCTATTCAGATGCCTGTTGCTGAATTTCAAAACCAAAATAAAATACAGGTTACAAAACTGCATTTATCCATTTCATTATGCAGAAATTATGAGAAAGCCGTATTATGAAGATTCATTATATTTCTTACGACAGCTGAAGAAAAAAGGGGACAAAGTGCCATTCATTACATTTACTTGCATAATCATGGTACCCTGGATCTGCTGATCAGCTTTGTGCTCCAGCTGATCCTTCACCAGAATACAGGGAAACAATGCTTGCTTAATGAAAGGATGCTCAGCCTCTCTTAACTCATTACAGAAGTTATCCTTATTCAGGTTTTCCCAGGTTTCATTCCTGTAATTCTTTTTCCCCACTACAGCTCAATATTTTTTCCAGGAAATAAATACAACTCTACCACCCAAGCAGAAAAAATGTAAGTAACTTGTAAACATACCGACTCTTGTAATTATAAACAAATAGAGGATTTTTATAAGTTCAATATGTGGAATTGTATATATAACACTGAAGATAATCTTCCAGTACTTCAGCATGAAAAAGTTATATGGTAGCAAGCTATAGCTCTATTTTATTTGGTACAGTGCACAACAACTACCAACCTGGACTGCAGGAAAGGATCGATGTACACAACTTCCAGGCAGAAGAAACACACTGAATGTGACAAACACCAGAACAGACTCTTCCCTTGCACATTTTCATCTCTTCCAAAAATGAGCACTTCAGGGATTTAGCTCCAGGAGCAGCCTTAGATTTTGGATATTTGTTCAACAGGCATCAATACACCTATTTCTCATGTGCGTATGTTCACTCATGCAGAGATACTCATTCATTTACTCATTCACTGTTAATACTTTCCCACTTAATGGTGTCATAGAATCGTAGAACCTTTAAGTGTGGAAAAGACCATTAGGATCCCCAAGCTGACCCATCCCCACATCTTTCAGTGCAACATCTCCACAGGTCTGGAACAGCTCCAGAGATGGTGGCTCCTCCACCTCCTTGAGCAGTCATCTCTTGGGGTTTCCCCCAGATCTTTCAGATTTTCCCAGTAGCCCATTTAAAGATATGAATTAAGTACACTGGAATATCTAGTAGTAAAATATGCCCACCAGTGGCCTGTATAAAACAACAGTTTGTATTCTTGTCATTAGCCTTCATAAGAGTTTCTGCATACAAAATGTGTATTGTAGTTTATATTACAAATATCATTCATTTGTAACACAGGCACAAGACAGAGGTGAGTGGGTGCTGTCAATTCAGCCAGCTTGATTTTCTGGAGCTTCATCACAGAAGCTGGAACTCACCACCCAAGCACAAAGCAGCTGGCCCAGAAGGAACCTCATATTGTCTCTCATTCCACTGCTTTCAAACTTGAGACCAGCTTTCAAGATCATTATCAAACACCTGCATTCTGCCAGGATAAGGATAGCATCCAAACACCACCTTAGGGTGAGCATGACTCAGGTTAAAGAATAAACAGATAAGGCTTTGGCTTTTACTAAAACATTTAAAACGCACAGTCCTGTGCTATCTTAAGTTACTCAGTGCCTTCAACAAGGTTATCAGAGTAGTAAAACAAATGTTTTTGCTCTTTTTTTTTTTTTGGAAAGTATGGCCTAAATTAACACAAGGGACAAAACACTGTTTTGTTTGATAGCCAAAGCATTCAGCAGGGTATGGCTGGCCAAAGTTAAATACAGACAGTTTGCAAGGAGGTACTGAAGATAGCATAGTTGGATTTTTGTATAAGAACCATTTGTATAAAGGTTAAGAAAGGCAGTTTCAGAAATAAAAAGTAGATAGCATTGCATCAGTATGAGCTGTGCTACAGAACACTGCCAGAACGTTACAGAAACCACCATCTTTGAATGAGACCATCACTGGTGGTGAGAAAACAAAAACCACTGCAGTGACTGAGTACAGGAGCAAAAGGAGAGAACCAGCAATGCGTTTTTAAAGATGCATTTTCAATAACAGAAAGCCAGTGGCAGGACTACAGGATGCTGAATCAGAAACAGTAGCAGAATAATTGCCTTTCTTTAAAACGTGCAGAACAGTGTCAAAAAAAATGCAGATAGCTTTTATTTAGTTATTTTGCTGCAGAAAGCGTTTTAATAGACCTACTAGAGGTTAACTAGTATCTGAACCCAACTAGAGGTTAAGAGCAGCATGAACAGAACTTCTAATCTGCACACCTCCAGCCACAAGTGGAACTCAACCTTACAGCTGTTGCTGTAGTAGAAATTACCAGCTTTAGATTAAGAGCTGATAGCCCCATGTGCATCAAAAATAAACTTCATCCAGAAAACAGTCACTACTGGATGAACTCAAAGTCACAGAGCTCTTTCCTATTTTGTTTATACTGTTAAATAGCTGGGCTGGACAAACCTGCACGCTTCAGAAAGACACAGCCTGCTGGACTTGGTGCCATTTCACAGAGCAGGAGGCAGAAGTGCTTTTCATGGGCCACTAAAGAAGTTATTTATTGGGAAGGCAATTTGTCTCCTTAATTACACGGAATGTTTGTTTTCTAGCATTTCATTTAGCAGTTTATTAACTGCCTTACATCCTCAACCATAACATCTTCTCACTGTCACATACAGACAAGCTCACACTGTAAAATCACAGCCAGATATGGCTTTGAAGGGAGCACTACTAAAATGAAGGATGCAGGGGTTGTTAAGGGTTTGCTGACAGCAAAACTTGGACTTACAAACCTGGGAGAGAAGTTTCCTGCTTCCAACCACCCCGCTTTGAAAGAGAGAAGCATTACTAGAACTACTAGAACTCTCTCTTCTGCCTTCTCACTTAAAATCTTGATGGAAAATTGTATACGTGTTCCATTGGTGCAAAAAGATCTTCCACACTCACTGAGCAATAATCAGCTTCATGGCTCGTGTATGTTAATACTGTGAACCACTGTATAACTTTCCATATTGTTATTTTAAATTAATCACCAAAATTATAAATCCCTTCCTGAAATTGCATTTTAATGCAATATAGTTAATATGAAAACTAGTCTAGCTAATGCAGGCAGTTGTAATGCCTACAGCTTAAGAACATATTCCAAAGAGAGCTTGTTAATGTATCCCACAATCATCTTTGTTGGATTCTGCATTTAAATGTAGGCTGGTTTCTGAATATAAAATTGAATACTTTTCCTAAACTAGAAATTCCCCACATATAAAAGAGTACAGGGCTCTCTGAAAGAGGCTCGACAACTCAGAGGTTCATCTACCATACACAGATATATGGGCACAGATTAAAAGCTAGATTTCAGATCCAAAGACAAATCCTGGCTATCTGCCATTTTAAAAGACCCAAAGCAGACCTGTTAGTACTCTGAGAAAGCCCTGTGCATAATACAGAATTCCATTTTACCTATGCTTGAAAGAAATGCCTGGCTCCATAATGTCTGTGTGACATAAAGTCTGAAAAAAAGCAAGAAAAAAACTGAGGGCTTTCAGATAGCACTTCCCAATGTCCTTCTAAATAACCTGGAGCAGTTTCACCCTACTTAGTACCATTCACTCTTAGAAGTTCCAATAGCTCTCCTCCCACAAAGTTTAAGTATTAGGGCCTCTAAGACAGATTTGGACCATCAAACCAAGCAAAAAGCAAGCCATATACTCTGCCCCAAAAGGGATTTGATGAACAGGGCACCAGGTGCCATTCAGAACTGAGCTGTAAGTAGTCATTGATACTGTCCTTGATTTATGATATGAGCCTTTTATTAAAAAAAAAAAATCCATAACTGAACAAATAAGTAGACATAGGAGGTTCTTACTACCCTGTCAATGCAACAACACAATTTTAATAGTGAAGGCATGCTAGTGTATCTAGGCATTAAGGCTAATATGCAATCACTGCAGCAGATAAATGAAGTCACAGATCAGATCAGGTAATGCTTCTTAAAAATCTATTAAATAGGTCAGAGTTTCCTGACGTATTTCCAATTTTTACCATGTTAAAATTAGCTCAACTTACATCAGAAATTGAGAAAAAGGCAGCAGTTGTTGTAAGTATCAAAAAGTTACAAAACAAAGTGAAATAAAGTTTATGGCTTTCCACAGTAGCACTACAGATCTTACAAACATGCTCCTCTTACATTCTCTCAAACTAAAGCCAAAAATGGTTATGTGGTTTTTTATTATTCTACCTGGAAAGCAGCCACAGTTTGCTAGCTATCACTTCTGCAAGTCTTGCTCTTAAGAACAAAAGCTCTGGCAGATCAATACTCAAACCTTACATTTGCAGTAGATAGAAATGATGGATCTGAGATAGCAGCTTTGTTAATTTTGCTAATGGAAACATCGTGGCACAAGCCAAAGAACCAGAAAATGGTTGTTTGCTCAGAACCCCACTTGCCTTTTCCATTTTAAACCTTGTCTGTAGGATGCTAATCCTAATCTAACACTTTTTCTTATTGTAGAAGACTCCTATTCATGCACAATGCACTCCGAATTGAAGGCAACCAGCCCAAGTAGTACTTTTGCACTATTCCTACTGCAAACTTGGGTTCTAGTTAAGAGCTACGCTTGGCAGTAAAGCATAAATAAAACTGAGATTTTTAAAACCTTAACCTATTACAGAAAGCAAAGGAAAATTAAAAAAAAGCATGAAAATAACAAACAACTTTAAAGCAGAAATACTTGTCATCAAAAAGGCACTTCCATACCCTTATCCCACTTCCAACAGCAATATCTCAGTTCCAAACCTCTTTAAAAAATCCTGTAACAGCAGTTCTACTTAACATGTTAAACATGTTAACATGTCACATGAGAGCAGTGCTTCCTCCTTTGCCCTGTGGTTCAGCTTTCCCTTATTAAAGCCTACAGCAGAAGCTTCCTAAAAAACACAGAAGTTCCTTGTTTGTTTACATTTTCCCCCCAAACTGAAACTCCAGTATTTCAACATTTAGAATCATTCCAGCAGATACCATTTCCCACCATTTAACTGCACAGTAAAAATGTTTTCATAAAGGTGCATGCAGTGAACTGTACCTCATTTTCGCCACATTCAGAAGGTGTGTCCTTGTGTACAGCCATCTGATACTTGGCAAATAAAGTGGCTGACTGGTTGAAGGATGATTTGAACTGTGGGTCCTCAAAAGAGACAGGTACTAACCTCACCTTCAGAGCAAGGAAAATACAAGCATACTGTTTTGAGTGCATATCATCAGATAATATGCTTCTGAAGGTAAGGCTAGTGGAAGATCTCCTCCTACCCATTTCAAAGCCTTTGAAGTCGGTATTCTACTTTAAATATAATAAAAAGTAGATCTATGGGGGAAAGTATATTTATAGGGTAACTAATGCTAACCGTAAGCTGACTGCTGATACCTCCATTAAAGAATAAAAATTATATAACACTAGAACACTCCAAAGCACCAGCTTACTCAACCTATTTTTTGACCAAGTATCTAACAAGCCAACAACAAATTTCTCAATGTAAACTCCAAGAACTATTAAAATGTTTTAATTTCTAGTGGCACATCACTTGACCCCAGTTTAGCTGTTACATATTCTTGCTACGTGCACTTTTCCTCCAAAACTCTGAAGTTTTTATTCTTAGTAGTACTTTGAGAAGTAATATGTCCAGCACAGGTAACTATTACACATTGCCTGGTCATCACAAGAGGCAGTAACAATGTGTAAGTTAGATAGAGTGAGTCGACCACTACTTGATGTGCTTAAATGGAAAATGAAGAGGTTTGCATAAGTTAAGTGAACCTCACACTAACAACTTGTGGATGAAGAAATTATCACATGTACATGTTGGCCCTGATCATGCTTGCTCCTCCACATATGGATGCATTCAAACCAAAGCCAATGAGACTACTTATCAGGGCAAGCATCCAGCCATTTTCAGTTCCTGGGAGATTTATATGTATATGGTCCATATCATTTTATCTCCAAAGTCTCATCTCTTTCATCTCTTATTCAATAGCATAGCCATCTAGCTCTCAACTTTTCTGTCTGCAATTAAGACCAAATACTCATAGCACTCAAAAAAGAGATATCAAAGGTTTGCACTTTCAGAACGTTGATTGTACTTGGTACAGTATTTCACATACTCCTGAGTGTAAGATGGATATAAAATCCACAATCGTTTCTTCTAGAATCTATGCAAGACACATGAAATGGAGGGGAAGCTGAGCTTTGCATAAAATTCATTTGGCCTTCTGACCTGATTTATAGTTGGTTTATCAGGTGGGTCCTTGTGAATAACCATCTGGTAACGTTTATAGACCTGGTAAGACTCCTGAAATGTGGCTTTGAACTGTGAACTTGGCGGAGATGATCTCACCACCCTCACCTTCAGAAGAAGTTAAACATTTATTATTACAGTACCATACAATAATTACACATTTATAACATATACAGGCATCACAACAGAGAGAATTTTTCACTTCCTGAAAAAGAACCCTACCACTTCAATTAATTATTAGGCAATAGCCTTCCAATTCTTCTACTCACTTTACATTATTGAAGGCTTTTATATGTAATTCAGAGTAAATATAAGGTTTTCAAATGATGAACGAACTAAAACGTCTATAGAAGAACCACAAGTGGTTTCCAAGAACTAAGACCCACAAATGGTAAGCAGATTGACATTTCAAAGAGATTTTTGATACATCTTCAAATCTTCTGTTTGTGTGTTTTCTCATCATTCCAAAAAATACTTGAAGGATTCGTGCATTTGAAAGACTCATATCTGTTCTCTTTGGATAAAGACCACATTTGCATTGGTCCTAGGAGGATTTCCAGGTATTTTTCAAATTAAAGGAGGAAGAGGAAACAATGTTCCCTATTCAATTACTAATTAATTTAGGTAGGAAATTGGGTCCTTCCTACCACCACCACCCTTACATATAAGAAAATAAATTTTAAGAATCCATAAATTAAACTGTTCTTAGTAAAAGTGATTGCTTCCTGACCAAAGGCATGCTATTACATGATGAACAGTGAATTTTCACTATGGTCATTCTCACAAATACCACTGGTTGTAATCTACAAAGAAAAATTTGTCAACAAAAGCAAGGAACAATCTGAGGAAAAAAAAAAAACCTGCTAGAATCATTCTCCTTTAAATTCTCCCTGAATCATCTTAATGAAAACATTCAGACAAGGCCATTAGGCTTATCATAAACATGGAAGAGTTAGCAATTATAGATCAGTTCCATGGTTTCTTGTCAGTTATTTAGAGTGCGATCTTTTCAGTCATCACCATTTCAAATAAGTACCAGAAATACAATTCAGATTCAATTTTGAATTCCATCAGTAGCTAAAGGAAAATGTACATATTCAGAAAGCTTTCAAGCTTCCAGAAAAAAAAAAAGTTGTGTTTACAATTAACCAGTGTCAGCATGTCCAAAAGCCTTCCCGGTAACTACTTCTATAGTAAAAATAGATTTAATTGCAACCAATATATTATGCTGGTTTTGACCATAACTTTTACAGTTTCCAAAGACATCAACACATACCACAGACATTTATAAATAAGAGCTATCTTCTCATCTGTTTAGTTTTATCAACAGTTACTGCTTTCTAGCCAAGATTCAGTAGCATAGATAGTTTAACTACTTATATGCTGCAGAAGTAAATATTGAATGTCTCTCATCATTCAACACTCAGTTAATTTAAAGTCTTTCATTTTCAAGTCACTCAGTATGAAATCAATTTACAAGTGCTTTGTTCACTGTACTGCTCTCTTCTACAACTGACTGCAAGTGCAAGATTACCCCCTTGTGGTTACACAAAGCTCAGCTGTACCAAAAATATCACCACGTACCACGTAAATTCTAAGATTTAAACTACAGCCAGTTAATAAAGCCACAGAAACTAAACACATAAGCATTTGTAGAGTTCCAAAAACAAGACTTCTGTCATTTGCCTTCAGCAGCAGTGAATGAGCCATTACCTCCAACTTGTGCGGTGCATCATCAGGTAAAGGGACAAAAATGAAGTCTTCGATGCTTTTTGGTTGGTTGGTTGTAGACTTCGAGTTTTGCAAGAGTAAAGCTTGATGTTCTGCTTGAAGTGGAGAGCCTTCAAGGGTGCACCTCTGGTTCTGAAGGAGTTTCTGCAGTTTTCTTTCTTTCCGTATATCCTTTGCTTTTCGACACGGTGGCTTGCTCAGATCAGCCCCTTTGCCTGCAAGGAAACAAGCACAGAATTAAACACCACATCGTGCAGGCAACCAGTAGCCCTCACACAATGACTGAAAAGAAATGGTTAAAACTACCAGTAATTGCAGACCATGGTCTGAACATAACACAGTCCTCCACATTACAACTAGAGATAATACACTGTGCCAAGTGAAGTTGCAATGATTTTTTCCTCTGCAGCTTTCTAATCCAGAGTCAGGAATATACTTAAGTAGTAGCATAAGTAGAATTCCTCTTAGGTCTGTCCTTAAATTCCTTTCATAGAACAACAAAAAGCTCCTGTTTAACACATGATATTATGCTGCTCGTATCCAAAAGCACTAGGATCAACTTGAAATATTGATAGGAAAAAGCACAAAACCAAACCCACAACCACAAAACCTCACTGTCAAATTCATAAAGAATTATTCTACTGCATTAAAGACACAGGCACTATAAAATTAATACTCCACTTAAATCAAGGAGAAAAGGGCACCCGTGGTCCATTCTACCCACAAAATGTGCTAAAGGGACAGTCACCAAATAAATAACCTATTCCCAACCTGCAATTTTTTTCCCCACATCTCATGATTTTAATTGATACTGATTTTAAATGCATAAATCCAGATTTCTACAAGTTTACAAAAACAAGATTTTTCCCCCTAACACTCAGTTCTTTCACCTTTACACACCGTTATCAGCCACTCCAGGAAGCACAGAGAAGTGACTATTATAGTGACTATTATACTTCATTCCAGAAGCTGTGTTGAAATCGTATGAAGCTGCTGCATTGCTGGAAACAGTGGTGGAAGAATTCATGGATTTTCAGGGAATACCTGCCTGATACTTGCAGCTGCTGTAGAAGGTTCCATACAGAGGGAAAGCTGCACTCAGAGTTGTATTAGCAGTCAGTTAATTCTCATAAAATAGACTCTGGTTCTGTGTTTTTATTTATTTTACATACAGTGGTAAATGAGCTGGAGGCCAAAAATAATCCGTAATACTAATGATTTCAAAAGGAGAGGAATAATGGAACAAACTAGGCCCACAGAGGGACAGCACAGAATCATATATCTTGCACAGAACAAAAACTGTAACAAATATTATGACAAACTGCTGAAGCAGTATTTTATGCTATTAGCTTGCTCCTGAAATCCATATATTTGCAAAGGACACACTGGCAACTTTTTAAAGACTCAGTGGGAATGTACCCAGAATGGTGAGGTGCTTTCACTTGAAGCATTAAGACAACATATCTCCAAGTCAGCTAATATTTATGAGAAATGAAGAATAATCCAAATGCAGACTTAACTACGCCTTATCCCACTTCTCTCTGTAGGAGGGCTGCAGACTATGTGGAAATCATTTCTTCCAGAAGGCCTAGAAAAATACTGTTAGAGCTTTCTTTCCTTCTCACCAATAACTTTGTGGCCAAAAATGACATCTTCCTTTTGTCCTCTACCCACTTGAAACCTTCCCCAAGGACAAGGGCAAGCAGTTGCATCCTTCTGCAGACTGGAAATGGTAAAAGCACTGGTGAAAGGCTCACAATGTGCTTCAGTTCACTTCATCTGCATAGAACTGCAGCCTTCAGAGTCACAGGTTCATCTACTGTTACCAGTACTCCACAGAAATTATCAAAATACTTTCTACTGGAACCAATTTTCAAGCATCAGTAAAGCTGTAAACTATTCTTTCTAATGCACATACCATACAGAATGTGACGGCTTCACTCACTCTGGGTATATCTGTTTTGGTTCATACTAATATACTGAAAAGCAGCATTTTACTTGAAGGACAAAACTCTATCAGCTTTGTTTTTCCTGGCACATTTTACAATGAAGATGGTTAAAGAAAAGAATGGTCACCTGTCTTTTTCCAAGATGTACATTAATTATATCTCAAGCACAAGCTCTAGTTAGAGGTACAACATAAGTTAGGAACCAGAGTAACAGTTTTATGAGAACAAGATAGAAGGAATAGCAACTGGACTAAAGGAAACAGATTTTATTCCTAAGTCAATGAAAATTATTTGTTAACATCTTGCTAACTGCTTTCTAGGACAAGGCACACTGTGTTTGGTTGCATCAAGCCAACCGTTCAGCCCATGGAGAATCATGATTTAGCTTGGAGAAGAGAAGGCTCTGAGAGGACCTCCTTGTGGCCTTCCAGAAATTGAAGGGAGCGTATAAACAGGAGGGCAAATGGCTTTTACAAGGGTGGATCATGATACGACAATGGGAATGGTTTTGAACTGAGACAGGGCAGGTTTAGGTTGGATATGAGGAGGAAGTTTTTCACCCAGAGGGTGATGAGGCACTGGCACAGGTTGCCCAAGGAGGCTGTGGATGCCCCATCCCTGCAGGCATTCAAGGCCAGGCTGGATGTGGCTCTGGGCAGCCTGGGCTGCTGGTTGGTGACCTGCACATAGCAGGGGGTTGGAACTGGATGAGCATTGTGCTCCTTTTCAACCCAGGCCATTCTGTGATTTGTAAATGCCACAAAGAGACTAAGAAAGGGATGGTTACCTCAAAATATATAGCTACCATTACCAAAAGCGATGTGAGAACTGCTCAGAACTTACAGGATCCATAAGACTTTCATAGTACCACTGTCTCAAGTGCACAACATCAAGATTCTGTTTTGATATGGACATATATAAGAACAGAAAGAACAACACCTATACTATAACAAACAACAGGACCCCGACACATAAGCAGTTCCTGCAACCCACAGGTTACATTTGTACTAATGTTTCTGGTTCTCATTTAAAGCCTTCCTCATGTGAGCCACAAAATTCTTGAAAACAGTTTATAAGTGCAATGTTGGTGCAAGCTCCTCAGGGTTCACCCAGTCTGGTTGTTGCATGTGGGCTCCATGAGAGCTCAAGTGCTGAGAGCATCTGAGAAATAAAGCTAATACCATTTCTGCACCCCTCAGACTTCCTGCAGATGAACAAGCAGATTGCACAACCGAGCATCCTTACCTCTCACCTATGGTCTTTGGATATTTGTCTCATTCAGACAAAAGTATTCACCAGAAAAGGACGAATATCCTGAGACCATTACAGATGTTATGCGATCTGACCAGGGATAAACAAGTCAGTGGATGAGTTTATTTAAAATACTCATGATAAATCTGAAGAATGTTACAGCACTTCATCTGCCTTGGGCTCTGTTTCATGTCTCGTATCTTCTATAAGCTAGCTAGAAAAACTTTTTAAAACAATGGATGTGCATGCAGACATAAGCAAACCTTTCTCATGTGAAACTGTGCAGAAACAGCCCATTTTTTCCTATAGGACAATGACCTGTTTATAAAAGAATAGAAATGCAATTAAACAATCTTATTACAGAATAAGTCTACATTTTCCAAGATGAAAACTAAACATCTCTCTATCTGGAAAATTTTGAACTAAATTTGACCTGTGACACCACCTACTCAAAACAAAAAAACTTCTGATGAATTTATTATTGCCTTTTAATGCATATTTCTCCTCTATAAGATTAATCCTCTTTTTCTGAAACACTCAGTAAAAACAACGTTTCAAACTCCCCTCATCTGCATTTGCAGCGTTCAAAGTTACTCGGTGTTATTAACATAACTGAAGACTGTTTTTCAACCCCTTCCAAATAAGCTTTCATTACCCAAGACTGCCACCTGCTGCCCATTTCTACACAGTTTGTTTCCAAAATCAAGTTTACATAACTCAAAGCTGATTATTTTAAAAACAAGAGGAGCTGGGAGATTTGCACAGCACAGCTACATGGTCAAACTAAAATAGAATCTTGAAGATTCCAGGCAAGCTTCCTAGGAATTTGCATTAGTTCTGTGCTGCACTGCTGGTTTTCTGACCAAGCTTCCCTTTTATTCAGGTGCAAAATTGCTGCTGAAAACCTGAGTTGTTGGTATGAGTGATTGTTCACACTCTTTGGAAGTGTCAGCCTTGAAAGGAGCCAACCCACAGGAGGAGGGTTGTCGTTTGAAAACAGAAGTACTGTGATGCTCTCATTAACACCAGCACAATATACACTAGGTGAAAATTAGGAATTAGTATGATGGCCCAACCTATGCAGAAACCACGAAGCATCCACTTCTCACCAGGATTTCAATTAATTTCAACCACGCTTGCTATACTGCATGCAACTGCAATCCAGAAAATACCCTCTATGTCTCTGAGTCATTTTGGAAATGACAAAATTGGAAATGTGACCTGCAAGATG
This sequence comes from Perdix hodgsoniae, assembly GCA_035772895.1. Lineage (NCBI taxonomy): Eukaryota > Metazoa > Chordata > Aves > Galliformes > Phasianidae > Perdix > Perdix hodgsoniae. Next base: position 7,991,504 of record JAPSGF010000013.1, read on the forward strand.
AGGCTGCCTCACCTGCAACCCTTGGCCCACAAAGCATTTATAAGATACATCCACTTCCTTCTTCCACTCAGGTAGTTACTCAGGTGACTTATGCTGACAGTAACCCAGCTGTAAGAGTGGCAATCCACAGCACTCTACATGAACATCCCAGCAGCAAAACTTCTGTTACAGTTGGAAAGATTAATGCAGGGGAAGGGCAATACAGGAGTGTAACAGCAAAGGGACCAGTGCAGATAGGACGATATTTCAAAGGAGAAGGTGCTCACCCATTTTTGAAGATCTTTAGGCTTGTAGAAAAGACTCCAAAAAAAAGGAGGGATCTCCAAATAGAGATCATTCCCAATGGCAGTTTAAGAGGGGGTTTAAGAGACGTGCAGCCAGGTGCCCCCTTCTGGTTACACAGCTGAATTGCCTTCACCTGTGCTCCCAGGACTGACCAGGTCCTTTCTCCAGGTGCTCAATCAGTGGGGGTCAGGCCATGACTCAACAGTTGCCATACAACTTCCCAGCATTTTCTTTTTATCCAATGACCATCAAGGACTTCTCTGGCAAGTGCAACAGACAGGGCCATGGCACACAGTATACCAGTTGTGACATATGGTGCCAACAGTTAAGATGATCAAGGTTAAAGGTTGCCTTACCTAGTACACACACCATACTTCCTTACAGAAATGTAACTATAAGTTTACAGGAAGAAAAAGGTAGAAATTATTACAATTTTACAGTTTCATATCTGCTTGTGACATTGTTTTTCGCAGCCAGTTATCTAAGATCTAGAACAAGGCAAGCTCCCAAACAGATGAAAAATCTTAAGTAGGAAACAGAAGAACAGTATCTGTACATTTCTTTCTCCCCCGGGAAAGCTATGTAATTTCCTTAAAGCACACATGATTAAACTGGGTGTATTTCTAGTGCCAGTCAGGTCTGCAGCAAACGGACTATGAAAACATAATACAGCCTTAAGCAAGTTGTTAGTGGAGTATAATCATGGGGTGTACACTTTGCATAACAAGACAGCCTACAGATACAAAGAATTGCAAAAACAATACTTACTCTTATTAGACCTCCAACTAGTTTCCCACTGGTGCACAAGGAAACAACGTTAAGCCCTAACCTGACCCCACAGCTAGCAATTTTGCAGCACAAACACACCTCAAGGTACCTAAGTCTGAGTAACAGCATCCCTGTAGGAGAAAGGGAAAGCTGGATTGTATGCCTGTCTGCACACAGAAGTATTCCAAACTGGAAACAGATCCTGATGTCTGATGATATTCAATCACCTTGACATATATGACCACAATCTACACAACTTTCAAACATCACAACTGTCAGGTGTATATCGGTATTTGCAGTAACTACACTGGAAAGCTGAGCATGATGGAAATCAATGCAACTTCCAGGAAAAACTACAAAAACAAGCAATATGCAGCATCTATAAATACACATGCTATAATTCCATAAATGGGCAAGGGTATACAGAACAAGAAACAACAATTTCCTGAATTACTAGGCAAGATTAAAAAAAGGATATTAAAAACCTGCAGGTAATGAAAACATGTTCCAATTACTACCAGAAACATAACTACCTGGCTTTGGTGGTGCATGAACACTTTTAGTAGAAGGTGATGGTCCTTCAGGGACTGCTGCATCTTTATCTCCACGTATCTGAAGAGAAGCCAGCTCTGCCTTCTTCACATTCACCTCTTCTTTTGTTTCTCCTTTGTCCTCACCTTCATTCTCCACTCTGTCTGTGTGATCCTCATTTAAGGGAGTTAGTTCAGCCTCACTGACATGAGATTCACTTCTGTGTACAAAACCACACGAGACTGCATCCTCTACATGGGAATCCATAGGCTCTTCTGTAAACAATTAAAAATTGCAAGGTTTGATTTCTGCGTAACCACAATGCACACCCTGCACCGTTAACATCCAGATCAACTTATTTCCAATTTTGCAACTGTTTTTCCAACAGATGCACCTGAAATAGTCCAAAAACAGAAAGCTTTTTTGCCAGTCTTATAAATAAGAGATTTATTTTTTTCAATAAAATTGGGCAGTCTCCACTAATTCCACACTACAAGTCCTGTTAGAAGAGGGAGATCGTGTCTCAGAACTGACATGACAGGTTCCACCACAACTGGAAGTAGCTGGTTTTGGTGATGGATAAGCAAAGTGTCACCTCTCAGTCACTTGAAAGAAAAACCCTTCTTCCTGTTTCTCCTTCCTTTTCACTATCCTGCTTGATCATCTCCGGATGATTGCTTTTATGACAGCCAATAACAGCCTGATTCTCTACAGCGTCAGCTACAAAGCAAGCTTGTGTCAAGACACAGAACTGAAAATACACTGGTACATGCAAAAAGCAATGACATTTCCTCCAGTGGAGCAAGGCAGCTGCCACACAACTCTGCACTGCGTTGTGCCCTTGATCCAAAATACCGAGAAGACATAACCTAGTCAGGCATTTACAAAAGGGACTGCATGCAGAAAAAAAGAACCAAAGCAAATCACACTGATGGTATTCAATCACTCACTCAGTAACTTGATCCTCATTTCAAACATCAGCCTTCCTTTTTTCCAAATTTAAGAGTTTCTTACCTTCACTCACTGCTTTTGAAACATCTCCTTTAGAAATGAATTTCAACATTTTCTTCAGAACTTTCTTGTGAGATTTGGAGGTCTGAAAACGCAGTGCCTGGCATCTTAAAAAAAAATAAATAGTTATGACTGCTTCATATATTTCTTCAAAATATAAGGAAATCTATGAAATAATAAGTGGCCAAACAGTTTATCAACACTTTTGATCTGATAAAATTACGCTCTCCTGTTTGCCATTATATCATTATTATAGCAATACACACACATTCAATAATCACAAAAGTATACCACTGTGATCTGAAGCACTACAGAAAGAAAAGTTCTTGCTAGGAGGCCAACACGCTAGGAATTTTTAACTTAGTTATCTATAGATAACAATGTTGAATCTAACCACTAGTGGCAGAAAAGCATATCTAGAATCATTTCTACCTATTCAACTGACAGCCTCCCTTATTTGGGCTACTAAAGCAGTTTTGGAGAGACAAGCATTCTGGTTCAACTGCACCATCAAACAAAATAGTCACTGAACTCTTGCCTCGGACTGCAATGCAAAACAAAAGGGAAGGGTACAGACTGCATACAGAAAAATATTACAAAGCTAATGACAGCACCAAAGAGTTACCAATATGCCTGTGCACAAACTCAATGGAATATACTTTGTATAATGAACAGTAGATGAACTTAAGTCCTGTGTGTTTAAGCCAACAAACATGATGGCTGTACACACTTTAAATGGTCAAATCACTTACAGAATTATAAACCAACTCTCTTACCTTATTGTGTATTGAGGACAACACGTTTGATTCATGATAGGTTTGTAGACGTATTTTCCACTTCTAAAAATAATAATAAATACTGTTTTTCATTACTGTTTAACTTACCACATTAACAGTAACCAACGTTTTTGTTTAGGTAGCAACAAAATCTTACACAAATAAAATCAAAAGCTGAGAAGGAGGCTCCACAGCTTCTTGCCATTATATTAACATATTACCCATCTAGAATAAATAAATTTTAATTAACGAAAGTTCACCAGAGAGCACAGTTAAGAAAAGTATGTTGCATCTAGCATGCTTTGCTTTCTATGTATGAGAATAATACCCTAGACTCTCCAGCACATTCCTACTTGAACATCCACACTTATTCCCAGGAACTAACTACAAGCAATGTGACAAGAACTCCCTGTAACACTATGGAAAGTGCAGCAACGATAGCACAGAGTAGCCAAGTCCCAGGCTGCAGCAAACGAGGATATGCTCAAACACAGCACCCACGGACACAGAAATACAGGGGATGCTTACTCTTGGAAGGCCTCAGGGAGGGCTCTCCAGCAAGATACCTTCCTCACCTCCACTGCTAAGCCTTAAGTGAGGTCTGGGAAGGGGTGGATCCCGGCTTCGGCCCTTCCAGTCACTCAGGTACACTGCATGCACCTGAGCTCCCCTGGGTTGGCCCTGCCTTCCACCAAGTGCCGTGACTCCCCTTGCACACATACTCTTTCATTCCTGCTCCTTATTCTGCAGGCATAAGCTCCAATACTGACAACAAAACACCTATCATCCACATGCCCCTAGAAACAGACCTTAAGTAGCATTTTCTGTGGTCAAGGGATTGTATTAGAAAAGGAGAGCAAAAGGAGAATGAATCTAAGCTGATGATGTTTTGGTATCACTTTATGTTTACCTTCGCCATCCTCTGTCTATGAGGTCCTGGTAATCTTGAACTGTCATTGAATGTGCCCACATACCTGAAAGAAACAGTGACACACTTGATTGGCAACGACAACTGCACTTTAACACATTAAGATGTAACAAGTTCTACAGAAGTTACATAAAAATACACAGCTAACACGACAGGAACAGATGTCTCTCAAGGACATGGCTGTATGCGAATCTCATCAGTGACTAAAAGACAGCAACAAGTTTTCCTCTCCTTCCATTCCTTCCCCTGGGGCTGGGAGTGTGCTGGCCCTGGGCTGCCCAAACAGAAACGCTTTCAGCTCCCAGCCTTGCCGTGAGGATAAGCTGCCTATTTCTAAGGAAGTCACCTGGGAAACAAGAGGTTTTCCCTCCTTCCTTAAACACAGCCGTGCCTAAACAAGCAGGCTCACCTCTGTTACTCGAAGAGCGCGACCACCTACAACTTCTGCAGGCAGCTACCGAACAGCAGCACCTGACCTGACCCGACCCGCAGCAAAGAGTCCAAGGGCAAAGTCCCGAGGCCGAGCACGTAAGAGCCGGACGCGGCCCTGCCGGTGCCCTCGTGCCCCGGCGCACAGCACGGAGCCGCAGGCACGGCCCTCCCTTCCCGCCCGCCCCGCACCGTGAGAGAGGTTGCCGCTCTCGTTCTTGCAGTAGCCGCAGCGGTACCCGTCCTCTCCCCCGAAGTACTCGACGATCGTCGGCGAGCCGCCGGCCTCCGCCATGTTCCCCGGCTCAGAGCTGCTCCCCGCCGCCCGCCGCCTCGCGCGGCCCGGAAGCGGCTGCCGCCGCCATCTTTGCTGCGGGCATCGCGCGGGGCGGAGCCCGCCGGAAGGAGCGATTCCGCCATCTTCACCGCGCCTCCCCGCAACGCACCGCGGAGCTCCTCCATCTTTAGTGAGGGCGGCTGCGCACTCGCAGCGCCGCGGCTCCCGGCGCCGGCCTCGTCCCTGTCCCTCATCCCCCCCCCGCTCACCGGCGGAGACTTTCCCCTGCTCCGACGCGCAGTAGCCGCAGCGGTAGCCCTCCTTCCAGCCGCGGTACTCCACCACGGCGCGCCGCATGGCGGCCCCGCCCGCCCGCCTCAGCGCTGCCGCCCGTCCCTGAGCGCGTTTTATCACCGCCGTCAGCTTGAAGTACCCCCACGTTTGAATAAAAAATAAATTTAATATTACAATATATACAGATAAAATCTTAATTGAAGAATACATTTGTTAAGTAGCTTTCTTTAAGGCACCTGGAGGGGGAAAAAGAAAAAAGTATTAATGAAGATATAGAAATTACCGCAGAGATAATAACAGTGCTATTGTTTAAAGGATGTGGGAAGGAACCAGGCAGGCTGAGCCCTTCTCAGGCTGCTCTGAACCAGCTCAGCTGTCGGTGTGTTAGAAGAAACACTACAGAAACTACAATGTGATTCTTCACAGCATAACACTTCAGGAGTGTAATTCAATGTAACGTTCCACAGGTGAACTACCATCACACGTGAACTTGTCAGTTAATTACCATACGGACAGCTAGACGACCCAGGAAGAGATCAAGAATATGAAAAGCCAGGATGTCACACAATTACCCATCCTGTAGCTCTTCTACATATATCACACATCTCCCTGCAATTCCTCCACATGCAGAAAGACCTCACATACTGCATCTTCTTCTAGTTCCCAAGTATCTTCTTCTAGTTCCCAAGTATCTT